>CATIWF010026564.1:0-48135 GCA_949630135.1 Balakata baccata
GATGAATGACTTAAATATATGGTTATGTTATAGGCTTTTCTTACATGGAGTGATTGATTATTGAATATGCAAATGTGATATAAATGCAAATGTTAAGTAATGATTGTTGCAAATTGCATATGCATATGGATTTAAAAGGCATTGTGACGAGCTAAATGGCATTGTAAAGCAAAAGAAGAGGCCTATGGCCCAAATAAATGTTCAAAAGCAAAAGAAAAGGCCTATGGCCTAACAAATGTGCAAATGTTACAAATGATCAAGCTAGCTAGCAAATGCAAATGTTCACATGGAAACCCGGGACAATGTCTGTTTAGATGATTTAATATTATTTATATTCATATGATATTGATAAATAGATTGACATGCAAAATGTGTATGAATGACACTTACTACTTGTAATTGTGACTGACTTAGTACTTTAGAAAGCTTTTGATAATTATTCTCATTGAGTTGCAACTCATCAAATTGCATCATCTTTCAGGCATAGAAGAGTAATTAGCTCAATTTGGAGGTGCATACCATATAGAGGACATGGATCACAGGTCATAGGCCGAGCCTCACCAATCTCTCTCCTTGCATTGCACATATTTATAGGAACATGACATTTGTATCTTGGGTTGTGTATCTGTATATGTATAAATTACTAAATATGCAATGATGTGTAAATGTGATGCTTAACTGTCAAATGTTGCAAAGTGATAATATTATATGATCCAAAAAAAAAATTATCCCTCATTATAAACAGGACTATGTTCCTGTTCTATGCTATATACGACAACATGATATAAGTATAAGTGATATCCATAGGTATAAGGTGTTACAGTTTATGCATAGGAGGTGTCTTAGATGGTGGAATAACCACCCAAGTGGTTGGACAAGCTCTAAAGCTTGGATTTTTGCTTGGTATCATAGAGGTATAGACATATACTTATTTTGATTCACCCCAAATGCATGCTTATGTGTTGATTGCATAGCTTACATGCTTGAATAAAGACATTGGCATGCTATGATAAGTTTATGAACACGGAATGAATTGTTGGATTGTATAAATGCGTATTGATGTGTTAAGAAGAGTAAATGGTGTGTTACTTAGCTATAATGATTAAAGAAAAGTGGAAATTGTAGGTTTTGTGATATGTAAGTGTGTTTGGTAACATAAATAGAAGATGAGATAAATGGTAAAAGTGTGTAGGATAATGAGATTGGTAAGCTAAAAGGTAAGAGGAAATTCATAAGGTGGTTGTGAGTATTTTTTAATAGTAGTTACTACATGTTAGAGCTGGATGTTTGGCATGGAAATGATATAGAGAATTTGATTGTGTTGGCTTATGCATAAGTGATGAGAATGTTGCTAGGAATGGCAACAATTGGTTAGCCTTAGAACTTTATATGTGTTGGCATATTTTAAAACATGGTAGATGGTTGAACGAAGTGTTGTTAGAGATGTTCCACTTAGGAGAAACTTAGGATTTGCATGTGAATTGGCAAAATGTGTTTTTGGTATGATTTTTCTACAAGCGTGTCAAATGGATAGCTTGCTTCACAACCAAGTTCACCACTAGGTTGGTGATGACATTGGTTGTGAACCATGTTGGAATAAGGGAGCAAACCTGTTCACAACAAAGTTTATGGCCAGGCAAGCCATGACACTGGTTATGTACCATGCTGGAATAAGGGAGAAAGCCTGTTCACAACCAAGGTCATGGCCAAGCAAGCCGTAACACTAGTTGTGAACCTCTATGATGAATGATTTTATAACTTAATTGTGTTGAAATGTTATGACATTGGGATGTATGATGTGTATGTTTGGATGGGGTTTTAGGCAAGAAAAGAGTAGAATTAAAAATGGTACCGTTGTAGGAAGACTAAGGTATTTGAAGCTATACGAGCGCTCTTAGTCTTACTAGATAAGGGGTCTAAATCTTGTGTAAGCACTCTCAACTAGGGAAGCTCAATGGAGCTTAGTTTGTTTGTGCAAGACTGAGGGCACTAAAGCTTGTTTAAGCGCTCTTAGTCTTACTAGTTGAGGCATCTGAAGCTTGTGTGAGCGCTCTCAACTTGGGAAGTTCAGTGGAGCTTGGTTTATGGATGGGTCAGGGGGTTTGAAGCTTGTGTGAGCACTCCTAACCCATGAAATATGTTGAGCAAGAGCACACAGGATGTGATTGTAAATTGATATGTATATAAGAATTGTGTTGTATCTATGTTAGACTTGTGAGTTGTTATGTATATATATGTGTTGCCCAAACAATCACTAAGAAGGGGGGGATGAATTGGTGAGAAAATAAAAATTCTTACACACACAAAAAAGCTAAAGAATAGAAGAGATGGAGACACGAATTTTATAGAGATTCGGGTGTTGACTAACCCTACTCCTCTCCCCAATCGCAATTGAGTATTCACTAATCAACTACTTAGATTACAAATGGAGTTTTAGCTAGCTGACTCCCAACTAGGTGTTTTACCAAGGTTAACACTCAACCTAAATTTTTCTTGTATTTTGATGGCTCACGCAACAATCAATTCCTTGTAATTTGGCTCACACTCCCCAATTACAAGATAACCTAAGTGTTTTAAGACTAACACTTAAACCCTTACAAAACAATTAGCTGTTACAAATTGGTGTCCTAACTCTTTCTAACGTTCTTTTATAAGTGCATTAAATGATATCTGCAAAGAGGGGTTTCCAATCGGGAAATGACCTATTTTGACACGTGGCATCTTCTGGTTGGCTGAATGCTCTAACGACTAGTTCCTATATGATTTTTCCGGTTTGGACTTCTTATGTCCTGGTCAAGACTTGCCCAATAAAGCCATACTTAGGTCCTAGGTCTTCCGGCTTTGAATGATTCCCGGCCGGGACATATGTCAATTTGATTTGGTCATTTTGACTTCCAAATGACGTGGCACACTTTAGTGGAGTCTTCTCTTTAACGGTCATGTCCTTTTGAATTTTCCGATCAGACTATCACATGTCTCGAGCTGGAAATGGCCTTTCCCGATCGAGACATGGCCTATCCCGATTTGCTTCTGCTTTTGGAACTTTAGAAGATCAGAAGGTAATATTTTCTAGTCTAGATATGGATTTTCCAGTCTGTAATCATATTCCGATAGGGAGATCAGTGTCCCGATCGGGAGTTTCACATCTCTAGGAAATGCTTGACTTGTTCAATGAGAAACTCATAACCAAATGTATTGAAACTTTGAACACTATTAAAACAACCCTAAATGAAGAAGTTAATGACATTTAATTTGATTGTCAAGATCAAAATGGAAAGCAATTACCCTAAGGTTAACAATATGTATATGGATGTGTTAGCAATTTCTGCTGCAAAATGAAAATGAGTGCGATCGTGCTAAAAAAATTTAAGTGTTTTCCAAACTAAAATGAAAATTGTACTTTGACAATATACTTAAATTTAATTGCTAGAGAATGAAAAAAATTGAGAAAATAATGTTGATAATAATGAAATTTAAGCTGGTGAGCAATAAAGAGCTAGAGAGAATAAATCTTGAATAAATGCAATTGTTGAAAAAAATAATTTTGTTGATGAAAATAGTGTAAGTTAACTACAATGAGCTGAATGAAGAGAACAAAAGCTAAAAAGACTTAAGCTTATGCTAAAATGAGATTGAAGCTAATTGAATTGCTGAAAATTGAATTGAGTTTGAGTAGTTGTTGTCTGTGTGTTGATTAATTATTGGTTTGTGGATTTGCACCCTTTTTATAGCCTCAAGACCCATATAATCGTTACGCATGATCTCCACTCTCTGCACTTTCCCTCCAACTGCATTAGTGCCAAGATATTAGAGTCATTACTCCCATATTTTTCTCTCAACTGTATTGCAATACTTCTATTCTACAGGGATATTATCTTGACTGCACCTTATCCAATATCCAACTTGTTCACGCATATGGGCTCTTCATGTTCATAGACTTAAGCTTCAATCATCAACTTAGGCTTGAGCCCCAATTTTGTTGGGCTACAAAAATCTGATGTCAACAATTGCCCCCCCACATACAGTGTGGCCATAGGCCATATCTATATGGATTATAAATTCTCTAAGACCCTACACATTACCCCTAGAATAATGAGGCCTAAAGTCCTCTTCTCCTATATATATCTAGAGTTCCAAAGGTAGAAAAAGGAAAAACTAGACTATTTGAGGAGTTAGGGACTCGTTCCTCGAGAGAAAGTCCTAGTTAATTCGAATTCAAAGCTCTTTCATTCTCACATCCAAAACCCAAAAATTTTAATCTTCAAAAAATCAATATTTTCTCTCCATCTTCTTCAACCTTTTCATCTTTTCCACAAAACTCATCTCCTCAATCCTCCATTTTTAGTCTTCCCATCTACCTCCCTTGGTATTTTTGGCCAAAAGCTCTCTTATTCTTCTCCAATTTCTCCATCTTCCATAAACCCACAAGACCCAAATTCTCATCCTACCATTTTCGGCCAACTCAAGCAAAACCCACAATACCCATCCTCTCATATTAGCATTTTTTGTCACAAGCCTCCTTCAAACTATTAAAACCCATTTTCTCCCTTAGGGATTTTTGGCCAGTACCCCAGACTCCCCTCTTTTCCATCAACTTCTTCTTCACCTTCTTCATCTTTCACAATCCCACAATCTTCTCCAACCCACCAAAGAGACTTTAACTTGTATCAAAATATTCTCCACCTCCGTTGGAACAACCTTACGGCCGCGTTCATCACCAAAACCTAGAAGCTACCATCATATAAATTAAAAAGACTAACCTCACTCATGCCCTCTACTTTCGCCGCTCCGATTGCCATCTCTAAGTGCACCACCAAATTGCATCAAATCCACCTTTCAATGAACAACACGATCTCTTCCTCAATCGGTAGTGCTTGCAAAATCTAGACAATTAGACCCCCATCGCGAGTCAAAGAGACCCCGCCGAAAACAAGAAGACCTATTTCAACGCTAGAAAATCAAAATATGTTCCAAGGTACCCAACAGAAACTGTCTACTCACACCTATATAGCCACCACTCGGTCTTCATTGAATGACTCTCCATGTGTTTTGTCATTAACTAGTGAGTTTTCAATTTCTTGAAATTACTGTGACCTTTTGGCTTTATGCTTTGTTTAGACTTGTAAAAATTGACTGAATATGATTTTTGCAATTTTTCTGGATATTTCCTTGGATATCCTTAGCAGTATATAATCCTCAACT
This sequence comes from Balakata baccata, assembly GCA_949630135.1. NCBI lineage: Eukaryota > Viridiplantae > Streptophyta > Magnoliopsida > Malpighiales > Euphorbiaceae > Balakata > Balakata baccata. The sequence continues at coordinate 5,203 of CATIWF010026564.1, forward strand.
CTCTTCCTTAGTGATTAAGCTACCTGTTAGAAAATTCTTTCCCCAAGTCTATACTAGAAAGAAACTCAGAGGTAAATTTCAACTCTAGCTTCCTTGTCATTACACCTGTGCTCTAAGTTTGATGTGTGATAGGACTAGAATTTTTTTTGGTGGAGAGATCCCCTTGAATTGGCTTGAGATAAATTTTGGCCTAAAAATAAGTATTTCGGCGTAGGGAATGAGTGTGATGAAATTTTCTTGTAAAATAGAAATAAATTTTTGCCTCATGTCTGCTTAGTATTTGGGTTCGAACGAAATGTCATTGCCTAAAATCTATAAATTTTGGCTTAATTAGGTGACGGGTGATATTTTTGGCTTGAATAGTTGATTTCGCCCTAGAAAGTATAGTTGTCTCAATGAATTTCACTTATGCCTACTTAGTTTCTAGGTTGAAATGAATATGCCACAACCTGAAATTTGCAAATTTCAGCATTATGTGATGAAAAGAAATGTTTTTGGGTCTAAGGAGTTGATTTTAGCCTAGAGAGTATAGCTTCCTCAATGAATTTCCCTGATACTTGTTTAGTCTTTAGGCTGAAATGAAGGTGTCATAGCCTAAAATTTTTAAATTTCGGCTTTATAGGTTAATAAATGATGAAAAAGATATTTATTTGGCCTAAAGAGTATAATTGCCTCAATGAATTTCACTTGATACTTGACTAGTCTCTAAGCTAAAATTCAAAAATTTAGGCTTTGCTACGTAAGGGGTAGTGAAAAAGACAATTTTTTGCGTGAATCCTATAGAACTCAGCCTAGAGAATGTTAAAATTCATTGAGTCTTTGTTCATCACTAGTGAATATCTAGACAGGTCCCTAGAGAATTGTCTTAGATCTCTGGATTTTATGGAAGTTTTGCAAGAATATCTCCCTTCATTCCCAAAGTCTCAATGGCCTCTACTTCTTTAAGGTAAATCTTCACATCTCCCTCTAAAGCAATAACTCTCTATCTCTCAAAATGTTGTTGCATTTTTTGTTTACAGTGCTAGGCTTCCTTCTCTTTCAATTCCAGGCAATATTATGACATTAGGCCGTGCCTCTCCAGATCCTCCAGCCTTTCCCTTTCCACTGCCCACCATTGGAGAACTTCTATTGGGTAAAGAAATAAAATCCTTTGGCTCTATAAGGAAGTCATGGACTAAAACTAGTAGAGAATGGACAACTTAGGTGAATCGGCTTAAGCCTCATTTTGAGAAAGAACGGAAAAGACTTGGGATAGCTCAGCTTATATAAATTAGCATGGTCTGTTTATACCTTAATGCTGACCTGTTAAGGGTAGAATTGAAATTTTGATCCAAGAGCCTTAATTCCTTCATCTTTCCATTTGGACCTGCTCCTATCACACGTAGAGACATTCTGCTACTCATTGATCTCCCCGTGTGAAGGGATTATATCGTTTGCTTAATCGATCCCTAGGACCCTACTCTGCCCCCTATGAATGTTGGCTCTATAACCCATAATTCTTATGTCTCCTTGATAAAAAAAAAATAGTTTGATAGGAACAATGTTCCCACCACTACTGAGCGCACAAAGTTTTTATGGACCTTCACTTTTCGATACACCTTTTTTCGATTTTAGGGAAATTGGCCATGAAGTTCCTACCCCTAGCGAGGGCTATGGCCTTAGGCTAATCCTACGCCCTAGGGAGTATATTGCTGGCATCTATCTACTATTCCATAGGCAAGTATACCCCTGAAGAACCTTTGTAGAAAGTAAGTGGTGGTCTATAAGTGGTGCAGCTCTAGTTGGCTGCTTATTTCCTAGAGTTATGTGATCATGTGGATACTTCTCCTCCTTTGTGTTTGAGATTGATGAATCTCTTTAGGCACACAACTACAAGATATCTTGAGCTTCTTCTTAGGCCTTAAGACCCATTCTCTCCAGTAGTTTTATTTGAAACCCGATGACATTGATGATATCACTTGGTCCACATTGTTGTCTTCCCTAGAGCCGTATAGAGAGGATTTCCAATACACTTATGCTATTGCTTGCATCAATAGTAGGTCATTGATATTTAGCTATTATTTCTCCTTCTCTCCTATGTTGGGTACCTCCAATGCTACCTTACTAGCTTATCGCTCTAACTTATAAAGTCATCAATTTGGTTTCCAGCGGATGGTTCATGCTCTTGCACCACTACCTCTCTAAGAGAAACCTGACAAGAACAATATCAGGACCTTATTACTATTCTACAGTATCTTATCTCTAGATTCAAAGATGTTGCCTCCTATATCCCCTGTAGCTTTCACTCCCTAGTGGGCATCCTTCTTTGAAGAACTGGTTAGTGTCTATGCACCTAAACTCTCTCTAGGTAATCTCTCTCCTTGTATATTTCCTTTAGACTTTCTCATGCATGACTTGTCTAATATTTCCTTTTGTAGATCTGTCATCCCTTATCTCAGGCTAGCTATTAAAAAGGCTAGGACTGCCCACGCCACAATTAGTGCACATCCATCTACCAGGCCTTCTAAGGCCTCAATGAAGAAAGAAAAGCTTACTCCCAAGCATTCCTCACAAAGAATTGGGAGTAAGAGTATTTTCTCTAATACCAGGGATGATCCTATTGAAGTAGCAGATGCACCTGATGAAGTAGAAGAGTTTGATAATAGTAAACCCTCTAGTAAGATAGGAAGTGAAGAGAAAGGAGATGACAATAACACTACCCATAACCCTAACTCTAATGATGAAGAAGCTGCAACTGCTTCAGATGTAGGAGAAAAGGATAATGACATTGAGGAGTATGATGTTTCCATTGATAATCCTGACCATGACTCAACCCAACCTTCTACTCCACTAGTATCTCCTTCCAGGCATAGTTCTACACAAGTATCACTTTATATCATCCTTTCACTTTCCCATTGCATGTAGACCTTCTCAAAACATTCTATATGGCATTGTTTGTAGGCCTCCCCTAGGAGCACCTTCTTTATAGAAGAAGAATCAGAGGAGTCACTTAAAGATTTATCCTTCTTGAAGCAGGCCATATCATCCAAAGATACCTTTCAAGTTCCCCCTCCTTCAATGGTCAAAATATCTGCAGCTAAGTCCACTGTCACCCTTTTCCTAAGATTGGACATATTTTCCTTAATTGCTTATCAAAGGGATGCTTTTGGTGCAACCTTGACCATACTGAAATCCGCTGAGGCCCACACTTAATCTGGCTCAAATTTCTTTACTAGTGTTGGCTCCAAGATATCTTCTATTTTTAATTCCATCGAACATACCACCATTCTTTTTACAGATCTAGATTCCAAGCTAGATTCACTTTAGAGCTAAAGTGTAGAATTAGAGGAATCATTGGCTTTGAAGGAGAGTTGTGTCAAGAAGCTCAAGGAGTTAGGTGATGCCTATGATGCCAAGAAAGAGAAAATATGAGCTTTATTAGCATAGGTGGAGGAAAAGGAGGTTGCCATGCAACAATTGGTTAAGGAAGAGGAGGAGGTCAAGGCCCAGTATTCCTCCATCCATAATAAGGTAAGTTCCTTGAAGGTCTCTCTAGGATCTCATTGTTAAGAGGCCTGAGAGTAGACTTCCCAGCTCAAGCAGTATAAGGCCACTTGCCAAAGCATTCATAACTATTGGATGGAGCTCAAATCTTATGATTTCTCCAGTCTTTAGACACTTGATGGCATTACTTTTTTAACACAGATAAACTTTCAAAATTGCTTACTCAAACACTTTATTTCTTTGCTTCTATTTTGCACCACTTTTCTTCCTCTAATTGCTGCTTGATGCTAATGATGAGCTTTGTTTGCCTTGAGGCCAATTTGCTTCTTTGAGTATGATTGTGACTATGGCCCAAAGGAGTGAACCTTTATGTGAAATGCTTTGTGTTTGATATGATGATGAAAACACAAAACACTTACACACACACACAAACTACAACATGTATTTGCACTTATGAGAAAGGTGGCAATTGAGCCAACCTATTGATATTTTTGCTTGATGATGAATAGGTGGATTCACTGAACAAATGCACAGATGCACTATAGCCGTTCATTTGCATTGATGAGATAGATGGTAATTGAGCCAACCAATAGATATTATTGGTTGATGATGAATAGGTGGATTCACTAAATAAATGCACAAATGCATTACAACCATTTATTTGCATTTTAATGATCAAGGTGGCACTAGGCCAGCCTCTAGGTATGTTGTGTGCTAGATCTTTATAATGACCCTAAGACCTACTTTTATTGATTGAATCTTATAGGTACAAGTCAGCTAAGCTATTTTGTTGATACAGTGGGCCTCAAGCTTACTAGTAAAAACCTATATAGCTTATTCTACTTTTCTAACCTAGAGAGTCACTAGAAAAGTTGTTTGAGTCGGCCCATTTTGTATTTCCTTAACTGTTATTGAGTCCATCATCTCCCACATAGTTGGAAAATATCTCTCTAGGTACTTGCCATTGATATATCTCTTGTAAGGTTCTCCCAGTAGACTCGATAGCCAGTAGGCATTCCCAAGAAGAACTTGATGAACCTTGAACAACCCTTCCTAATTAGGTGACCATTTGTCAAACTCTATGTCTTTAGCACTAGCAGGTAAAATCACCTTCCATATTAGTTCTCTAACTTCAAACTTTTCCTTTTGACTCTCTTGTTGAAAGCTCTAGTAATCATGTTCTTCGACACTTGCATGTTGTTGTACACCTGTTGTCTTCCTTCATTAGCAAGCTCTAATTCCATCATCATGCCAGTTGTATATTCATCTGGCGTCAAATCATTCTATTTAGCTACCCTCAAAGACGGGATAACTAGCTTTATGAGAATCACTGCATCATGAGCATAGGTTAGTGAAAATGGACTTACCCCAGTTGAACTCCTCTTGGAAGTTCTATATGACCATAGAGTTTTAGAAAGAATTATGCCTATCTCTAGGATTATCTTCAAGCATCTTCTCCAAAATTCCAATAAGCACTTTGTTAGAAGCCTTCGCCTATCCATTTGCTTGAGTATAGAACAATATCGAACTAATAAGCCATAGTCCTCTACAAAGTCTTTCATCTCCTCACTTGTGAACATAGTCCCTTGATTAGTAGTAATTGTCTGAGGAATGCCAAACTTGTGAATGATATGTTCCTTGATGAATTGAATGACATCCTTCTGTCTGTTTTCCTTAGTGGAACTGCATCCACCCATTTAGTGTAGTTTGTAGCTACTAGGATGAAACTATGGCTTTTAGATGATGTTGGGTGAATTTTGCCTATCAAATCCATGGCTCATACTCGAAATGGCCATGGTTTCACAACTAAATGGAGTTTTGCTGTTGGAATCCTCTGAATACTTCCATACTTTTGACATTATTAGCAACCCTTAGAATAGGTGATTCAAATCTTTTAGAATGGTCGGCCAATAATAGCCGTGTCTCCTAATCAACAACCTCATTTTAATTCCAACTTGGTTAGCCCCACAAATTCCCTCATGTACTTATTTCATAACTTTCATGGCATTTGGGAATGATAAGCATCTTAGCAGTAAACCTTCAAACCCTTTCCTATATAGATCATTCCCTATTAAAACAAAGTTTTGTAACTACACTTTAGTTCTATAGGGAACCTTTTTGCCAGGATTCTCTAGGTACTTCATCTCTACTCTCTAGTCACCGGCAATATTGATATCAGTACTAAATACTTCTAAGTTAATTCCACTCTCCACTATTGAAGGATGGGATCTTTTCTCTATAACAATGAGTTTGTGCTTTAGTTCTTCCCCTATCTTTATACCTAAAGCAATCTAAGCCACTTCATCGGCTTCCCAATTCAAGTCCCTAGGTACATGTTCAAATTCAATAGACTGAAAAGAATCAACCAATTGGATAGCAATAACATGTTATACAAGTGTCACAACTGTGACACAATGAGTCACAACCATGCTAGGTCTTATATAAATATGTTTAGCACCGTTCTCTTTCTTTTTCACTTGATTTTAAGAGCTCTACACCTCAGCCCTTGACATTCTCTCACCCCCAAAGGTATTTTCCATATTTCCCCTCAAATCTTAGCCTTCAAAGCACAAGATCTACCATTTAGAGTGAGAATCATCAAGGATTTGGAGAGAAAAAGCATGGAAGAGAAGAGTCTTAGAGAGAGGAAGCATGGAATTCGAAGGGAGCTCAATTTTTCTTGTAAATCAATGTTGATTTTAGTCATCAAGAGGTAAGAAATCATGATTCTTCATCTCTTTAGCATGATTTTTAGGTGGTTGATATGGGTTACCAAAAATGGGTAGAGATCCATTTATAAATGGGCGAGATTAAGGTTTGACCTTGGGTTTCGTTGAGAGAAAGCTCTCTTGATGTTACATTAAGTGGGTAACCACGTTTTTAAAGGGGTTTGAGTGATGAAAGATCTAGCTTGAAAAGGTATAGGTTAGGTTTTATGATTTTCTAGTTTTATAAAGTTTATGTATTGATGTATGGTTATGGTTATGCATAGGAGGTGTCTTAAATAGTGGAGTAACCACCCAAGAGGTTGGACAAGCTCCAAATCTTGGAGTTTTGCTTAGTATCATAGAGGTATGTACATATTCTTATTTTTATTCACTCTAAATGCATGCTTATATTTTGATTGAGTAGCTTGTATGCCTGAATGAAGACATTGGCATGTCATGATAAGTTTGTGAACAAGGAATAAATTGTTGGATTCCTTAAATACGTATTGATGTGTTCTTTTTAATACATCAATACGTATTTAAGCAATCCAACAATTTATTCCTTATTCATAAACTTATCATAACATGCCAATATTATGGTAAGCTAGATGTTTGATGTGTTAAAAAGATAAATGGTGTGTTAATTAGCTATAATGATTAAAGAAATGTGGAAATTGTAGGTTTTGTGATATGTAAGTGTGTTTGGTAACATAAATAAAAGATGAGATAAATAGTAAAATTATGTAAGATAATGAGGTTGGTAAGCTTAAAGGTAAGAGGAAATTCATATGGTGGTTGTGAGTTTGGTTTAATGGTAGTTAATGCATGTTAGAGCTAGATGTTTGGCATGGAAATGATATGGAGCATTTAATTGTGTTGGCTTATCCATAAGTGATGAGAATGTTGCTAGGAATGGCTACAATTGGTTAGCATTAAAAATTTATGTGTGATGGCATGTTTTAAGACATGGTATATAGTTGAATGGAGTGTTGCTAGAGAGGTTCCACTTAGGAGAACCTTAGGATTTGCATGTGAATTAGCACCATGTGATTTCAGTATGATTTTTCTATAAGCATGTGTCAAGTGGATAGCCTGCTTCACAACCAAGTTCACCACTAGGCTAGTGGTGACACTGGTGGTGAACTATACTGGAACAAGGGGGCAGACCTATTCATAACCAGGGTCAGAGCTAGGCAAGTCGTGACATTGGTTGTGAACTTCTATGATTCATGACTTAATAGTGTGGAAATGTTGTGACTTTGGGATGTATGATGTGTGATATATTTGGATGGGGCTTTTAGGCCTAGAAAGGAGTAGAACTAAACATGGTATCATGGTAGGAAGACTAAGGGATTTGAAGCTTATGTGAGTGCTCTTAGTCATACTAGTTGAGGGGTCCGATGCTCATGTGAGTGCTCTCAATTAGAAAAGCTTAGTGGAGTTTGGTTTGTTTGTACAAGACTAAGAGGATTGAAGCTTATGTGAGCTCTCTTAGTTTTACTAGTTGATGGTTTTGAAGATTGTGTGAGTGCTCTCAACTATGGAATCTTTGTGGAGCTTGATTTTTTGGATGGGCTAGGAGGTCTGAAGCTTATGTGAGCGCTCCTAACCCATGAGATATATTAGGCAAGACCGGACCAGAGGTGTACTCGAATGGATGTGATTGTAAATTGATATGTATATAAGAATTATGTTGTATCTATGTTGGACTTGTGTGAACTTTATATATATATATATATATATATATATATATATATATATAATATTGAGTGTTGAATTACTTAATGGGTGTATGGTTTTTCCTTCATGCACAGTCTATAAATGGATACTCGAAGTTTATAAGGAGATAGAGTCCGATGGGTCAAAAGTCAAGCTTGTACTAGGAAGGGCTAAAGATACATGCATGTCTTATGTACATGGTTTTTAAGTTGTATTAAGAAATGTATATTGTAACCATATTTGATAAGTCTTGTATTATTTGAGCTAAGTGTAGCTCAAGGATTGTAAAGTAAAATTTTAATTTTATAAAATATGTTTTATTTGAGCTAAAGATTTTTTAGTCTCATGCATCGTAATATTTTTCAGGAGAATTAGTGACAATTCTAGTTATATCGAGAGTGTTACAATTAGTTCCAGAACCAATTTTACCTCTCAATTAGTTCATTTAATCATGCCACAATTAAACAAATTTTATTTCATCAATTTTTTAATCTTACATAAGCATAATTCTTCAAGAAAATTAATTCCCACAAAACTTGTTTATTTCCAGTATAGCAACAACCAAGCCACAATTCATAGAGCAATCACACAGATTACAGAGGCGAATAAATATGAGTATATGTACATATCTTTTATGAAGCCTAAACAATGTCTTAATGTTCACTCATGGTTTGGCGGTCGTCTCTACCAGTATTATCGTCACATAGCATGAAGAATAAAAATCCATGGATTAATATATATACTGTAATTAAAGAAAAAAATACCCCAAGCCTTTGTTATGTGAACTTAGAAAAAAAAAATCAACTAAATGGAGAATTGAAGACTTAGTTTTAAGATGATTCGAAACTAATTGCTAATAAAATGCAGAAACCAATTTTAATCTCTTTGAAATGGGTCTGGAATGGAGAAAATTTTACTGAAGAATGTTTGGGGAACGACAGAGAGAGAAAAAACGAAAGGGTTTCTGTATATTTGGTTTGGGGTTACTATAGCGATATTTGTATAAGAACAAATGAGTCAAACGATGTGTTTAGGAGAGGGTGTTCAAAACCAAACAACACGACATTGTGCTCCACTAGCACCGCCTGCTTAACTTTCTGACAAATTTTTTTATAACAATATTTTTTTAATTTTTTTTAATTCCTTTTTCATATAACCCTTCCACTTTTTAATAATTCCATTTTAAATACAAATTAATTTATTTTCATTTCTTCACATGACTAACACTCGTATAAACTTTTAGACCCAAAGTTATGGATGTTACGGTTACAAACAAATAAAATGATGAATGTCTTTATTTTTTGTTTTAAAAAATATCAAAAAAAATTTCAATGTTATCAATTTAATATCAAAATATAAAATTTATCATTTTTTTAATGTATTTTTAAGTTAATAAAATGTCAATTTTATCAAAATATAAATAAAGTTATTTTTTGGTTGACTAATATAATATTCTAATTAAATAACATAATATTTCATTTAAAATTAACGTAAGGTTGTTTTAGTTAATAGAACTAAACCTGATAACTTCATAATATTATTTTTAAAAATGAAAAAACTAACTGGTGTATTCAACCAACTCTCGACAATGTTCTAAAAATTTACTAATTTTTATAGTAAAAGGTGTAAATCACTTACAAGACAAAAGTTCAATTTAGTAAATACGTGGAAGTACAGAAAAATTAAATTTTAGAATCTCAGTTGTTTTGAGAAATGTTATAAAAATCAGACCAACTCGGTCGGTTCAACTAGAAACTGGCCACCAGACTGGTCGGTTTTTAGGTAAAAAACCGAATGGATATTGAACCGAGAGAAAAACCGGCGAACTGGCCGGTCAAACCATGAACCGGCTAATCCGGCCAGTTTTGACTGGTTTTTCAGGTTTTTTTAATTTTTTGTAAAAAAAATTATTTATTAAATTTGGTCCAATATAGCCAATTCAACCAGTTCAATCAAAAAATCGATCCTAAAACTAAATAAGTTAACCACAAACTAGTTAAAATAAATATGTTTTTGAAGGCTTAACACATCCTTATTTATAAAATACTATATCATTTTATTTTTTTCTACGTGCGATTGTTTACTTTTTTTATATATTTTTTTCTTATTTCTTTTTTATATTACATTTCTTTTACAATTTGATATTTTTGATTGATTGTATTTTTAAGTTTTATGTTACCTTTACATTTAATAATTAATTAAATATTCAATTATAAAAATATATGAAATATAATTTTTTAAAAAAATAATACAAAAAAGAGAATATGAGACATGTTATATTAGTCTTGCATATTATAAATAACCTCCAACAATTTATATTCTATTTTTATTATGTATGAGACATATTATATTTTATTATATATGAGAAATATTATATTTTATGAAAATACTACGTAGACCGGTTCGACTCCGGTTCAACTTTAAACCCATGACTTGTTGGCTTTTCCGATTCATTGACTGAACCGGTTTTTACAACCTTGATTTTGAGCGGTGATTCCTCATTTCTAATCACAAACATCTCCATTCACTGAGAAGTATTGCACTTTTCAAAACATTGGTTGGCACTGAAAAGTTGTATGTCAGTTTATTTGTGGGTGTTCTGTATTGGGCAATATATTCCACGTTCAAATAAATTCCAACATATCATGGCCATTCTCCACTTGGTCTTTTACTTAGCGACAAGTGATGATGTTCCTCTTCTGTTATCCTACCTACCGCTCATGAAAAAACTTTGATCCATTTTCTAGGACTATGATGTTGTGTGTGATATGCACCTTGTTATTTAAACCCAATTTGACTGTTTGAGTCGGCTTATAATATGCCAAATCACCCATATTAATTTATCTATTTATATCTACCTATTTCAATATAGTACGGATCATAAATGAGTAATTTAAAATATAAATAGTCATTGATTTAATCCACTAATTCAAAGGATTAAAGGATGAGGAAATTTCGCCCAATCACTAGTTTTTAAATTTTATTTATAAAAATTATCTTTTTTTTTTCTTTTCATTTTTACTAGAATTGTTTTTTGCTTTTACCAATTTTTTAATATTTTATTTTCATAACATCCCTTCCTTCATTTCCTCCAAGCAAACTCTGGTGACCTAGTTGTCTCTTTCGCACGACCGAGGACCCCCACCATGCATGTCATCGATAAACAGTTCTCATAATGCCGAATCAGCTCTTGATAGAGAGAGGCGTAAAGTTTTGAATTCAGTCATTCCTTTGCATAATTTGTTAATGAGATACGTAAATATCTTGTTGGCTGCAAAGCGGCAAGCAAATATTATTAATAGTCTACTACTCGCTTTAGCCATTGAGATACAGCAGCTAAGCTGAGTTTGCTGCCACCTAAAGCAGAGACAGCATATCCTTTTTTAACAGCCATGGCCGAATTCCACGCATTAAGGCAATGCACAACCGAATTAACAATGTCCATTGCATATATATATATGTGTGTGTGTGTGTATGTGTGGGTGTGGGGGGGGGGGGAGGGGGGGTTGAGAGAGAAATAGGGAAATAGATAAAATAATCATAAAGTATTTACTATCTTTACTTTATATAAAAAAACACGAAATAAATTAATAAAAAAAATCATATAAAAACCAAATGGTGATTAATGATGAATTTTATATTTAATCACCAATGTATATTGCATATATATATATATATATATGTGTGTGTGTGTGTGTGTGTGTGAAATATGAAAACAGACAAAATAATTATAAAGTATTTACTATCTTTACTTTATATAAAACTCTTAATAATAAATAAATTAGTAGTTTGATAGAATTTGAGATAATCATGCGCTCTTACAATTCACTATGAATAAATATCATAATAAGACGAAACAAATTAATAAAAAAATTATATAAAAATAAAATGGTGATTAATGACGAATTCAATATTTAATCACCACGTGCAAGGCATGTTAATGACGATAAAATGATTGTAAATTACTTACTATCTCTATTTTATATATGACTTTTAATAATAGACAAATTAGTAATGATGAAATTTGAGATAAATATACACTTTTATAATTTACTATGAATAAAATATCATAATAAAATAATACAAATTAATAAAAAAATAAATATATATATACACCAAATGGTGATTAATGATGAGTTCAATATTTAATAATTACATGCAATGCACATTAATGAAAAACTACGAATAAAATACTAAAAATTGATATAAATATTCACTTTTATAATTTATTATGAATAAAATATCATAACATTATATAATTCACTATAAATAAAATGCTATATTATTATGAACAAAGTTACATTGTTAGTTAAAATATAAAGTGTAACATATTAATTTTTAAATTTGAAATAAACCTACACTTCAATTCCAAATATTAGTGACATTAATTAGTTAATTAACATGACAAATAAGCCAAAATAAACTAATAAAAAAATAAAATTATATAAAAATCAAATAGTAAATAATAACGAGTTTAATAACTATAATCATATACAATGTACGTTAATCAAAAACTTATATATATATATATATATATATTAATTGGATTATTATAGATTACATATACTTTTTGTACTAATATTAATTATTGTGCTATTTAATATGTAATTCTTTTTCTTCTTTTTTTTTTTGGGTAAAAATTACTAAAATATTCCTAAGGTATACCTAAAAAATTCTCAATATACTCTTAATGTATTTCTAAGGAATTTTCAAGATATTCCTAAAATATATCGAATTAAGATATATCCAAAATATTTTTAATGATACCGAACTAAGGTATGCCATAAATATATCGAATACGTACTTTTTTGTATATTTATGATGACTTTTTTAGTGTAAGTATTTTTGTAATATCTTTTAGATGCTTTGGTAGTTTTGAAAAAACTTTAAACAGAAGTAATGTAATATTTTATGAGTTTTGGTATTTTTGAAAAATTCCCCTAACGAATTGGGTATCCATTTCTATTCCAACCAATAACTATTTTTTTTTAAAAAAAGAACTTAAATTTTTTTGGCTGAAATTTTTTTTATTAAATTGCTTAAAAATTTTTAGAAAAATTACTCAATATAATAGCCCTTTTTAATTTGTGTATTTAAGAATTTTCATTTTATTAATAAAAAAAGTTCACTGAATTTGCAATTAATATACATTTATTATCAATTTTTTATTGTCAAAAATTAAATATTTTTAAAAAATATTTTTCGATAAAATTAAAAAATTAATAATTACACATTTAAAATATCATGTCTGCCTATTTGAGGCATCAATTGATGTACATAAATCAAGAACGGATAAATCGGATTGATAAAAAACTAAGCACGTTGTATTCAAAAATAGCATTTATACAATTAGGATCTAACTACAGATTCAAAGAAAGCGAAAAATGCTAGTATATGGACTTGTGACACTAAATTACCAAGTGAGACCGATAAGAGAGCCTAAATCATTATTTTACGATTTTCAATCCAATACTCGTGAATCGAGAACACTAGGGCATAAGATATGTTAAGATAAGTCTGAGTAAAATTTTACATCAAAATTTCTACATTTAAAGTCCCAAATTGAAAAAATTCCAGAATCAGATTTTATAATTATAATAATAAATTAGTTGAAATAAATTATTTTTATATATTAAATATAGAAAGACTGAAACTAATTAGAGTTAAATGAATATGAATACTCATAACAATTAAATGGATCATAAATGAGTAAAAATAGAAGGAAATAACATGAAATACTTACTTTTTATTATAAAATAAGAATAGGAAAGTAAGAATAAAGAGAGTAGAAGGAGGAAGCAATCAATTTTTATTAATTGTGATACCTATCTGTAGGTATAGAAAGGTTAAAGGGATAGAGTTTTATTTGCATAAAGAATCTATTTTCAGAGATAATGATAGACATCCAACATTATCCAACTACTCTAATATTATCATAACACTCTCATTTGGATGTCTATTACATAAAATATGCTTTCTTAAAACTTTACTAAGAAAAAACATTTGGGAAAAATCTTAGTGAAGGAAAAAGAGTACATTATTCATATAGAAACTTGTGCCATAATACTGCCTCATTAAAAAGTTGTTAGAGATATGCCCAAAAGGCAATCGTCTCAGGCACTTATTGTACACATTTATAATAACATTATTTAATTATATTAGTATTCATTTGTATATGGATTGATATACATCTTAAACTGATTAATAAAAGTCCATGATAAGAAACATAACATGAAGGAAATCATAATAATGAGATTTCTACCATATGTAATTATATTAGTATCTAAATTATCCCTAGTCATAGGATCAACAAGACAACACGTTATTGATTCGGATAAACTAACACATATTTATACTCTTTGATTGGATCAAACAGTAGATCTCATAAGCTGTGAGCATAAGATGTTCAAAGTTAGCATGTGAATGCTTGCTAAAAGTAGTCAAGTATATTAGATGACCTACTATGAGACAATCATATGGATTATCTATTCAAATGTCAATGATAGTATCATTATAGCAATGATGCAAGTATCCTTATAGTTGAAGTACTCAAGGATATCTTGGATATTGACTATGTGCTTTAACTTCATTTCTTATTGCCTCATACAAGTTGCTCATAGGATGGTGATTGGGTACAACTTGAGGTATTCTAAGGAAATTGGGTAGCCAATAGAGGATTTACCGCTCCTGATAGAGGGAATGTATACCTATGGCCTTTTGTCAAGATCATTACTTGAGAATCTTTGACCAGAGTGGAAATGTAATGAAGATGGTCTTCAATGACATGTCTAATAGAATAATGAGTCTCAATGACAAGATCTAACATCACTTGGGCTAGTGTGACATAGTCAGTCTAGCAGGAGCTGACACATTGTCCATGCTCTGACTTGAGTAGGGTATAGAATGGTGAAAGGATGAATTTCATGGATTATTGTCTATAGAAAAGTTCGTAGTCAAACCACTAACTTTTCGATCAATTGGGGGTCATGATGTGTTGCTAGATACCGCTTATGACTTGCTTGAATTAATTGTTAATTTGGGTGGCTAATATAACTGGGAACCTAATAGGTTACACGTATTGGAGGTGTGAAGAATGAGTAAAATGGTCTTGGAATGGATCTAAAAATATGAGAGAAAATTTTAGGGTCAGATGACATCGGAATCGCGAAAAAATTTCAGAAATTTTTGGGGTAGTCGAGGCTTGCGGGCTCGCTTGCTAGTGCTGGCAGCCCAGAAGCGTGCTAAGTGCGCAGACCCCAATTCTCCCATTTTTATGCTCTATTGATTTTTGAATACAATTTGGATTTAAGTTGGACTCTAAATCCTAGGCCATTTTTGGGAGACATATTTATATTAATTTTTAGCAAAAAATTAATTGAGCCACCAAAAAAGTGTTAATTCTTAAAAATTCTCTTAAAGAGCATACATATTGCTAGCACTTTGTGTGTGTTCAAACCATCATTCTTGTAGTTTTTTTCTTCCATTTCCATATGGATCAACATTAGAAGTGATCCTTGTTTGAATTGTTATGGTTTGCGATAACCCGAAAAAAAAAAAAATTAAAGAATCAACCAAAGAAATTAAAGGTACAATTTCTATCTATGTTTTTATTCAATTAGTTTTAATGCCACAAGTAGAATTTTATGACTTGGGTTATGAAAATTTTATTTTCCGCTACGATTTAGGTATCTGATCCATACCAATTGCAATCTCATGTAACTATCAAATCTAGTGCTATCAACTATTGATGTGTGCATCTACATTGCTATCACTCTTGATGCGTGTATATCTCATATACACTACCCAACTTCGCCTCAATCCACACTGATCTTGGGTTTGCCCAACAAATCACTGCTTCTTATTAATGTTGGCCTATTAATTATGAAATTATATTTCCATGGTTTGAACATATTTTTGTAAAGCAAGCTTAGATTTGCCCAACAACCCTATCTCTAAAAGAACTCTCGTTCTTGCCATATTAATGGAAGATGTTAGCTTTAATATTAATTAAGCGAGGAATTTTCTTAATTTAGTAACAAAAGGGTCATATTGCTCACAGAGAATGATAAGCCTACTACTTATAAAGAGGTTCTAAAAAGTTTAGAATATGACTAATGGCGAAAGCCATCGATCCAAGATAGATTCCGTGTTTGAAAACCAAATGTAGACTTTGGTTGACCCATCTGAAGGGATAAAGCCCATTAGGTGAAAGTGGGTTTTCAAGATGAAGACCGATATGGAAGGTAACATAGTTGCCTATAAAGCTAGGGTTAATAGTTAAACGACATATCAAAGACAAGATCGACTTTGATAAGACTTTTTATTCCACATACGATGTTTAAATCAATCATATCACTCTTAGCTATTGCTACTCATGATGGTGAGATTTGGTAAATGGATATGAAGACAACTTATGGAAATTTAACTTAGGATGTGTACATGACACAATCTAAGAGATTCATATCTAATGATGGAAAAACAGGATGCAAATTGCAAAATCCATTAATGGTGGATTGATGTAAACATTCGAGAGTTGAAACATCCAAATTGATGAGGTAATCAAAGAGTTTGTTTTCTCATAGTATTTTGATAAATCTTATGTTTTCAAGAAGGTTAGTGGGAGTGCCATCATATTCCTAGTGAAGTGTGTGAAAGATGTTTTATTTGTAGGAAACAATGTCTCATTCTAAGTTAGTCAATTTGTTACTCTAAATCATTTTTCCAAAAAAGATTTTAAAAGCAACCCTAGAGAAGGAGATTAAGATCTAAAAGGTTATTTGATCTTTTTAATCTATATAGCTAAGATGCTAAAGCTGTTTAGCATGGAATAGTCCATGAGAGAATTTATTCTTATGATCGATAGAATTATCCTCTCTATGTCTTTATTTCCAAAGACATAAGACAAATGGACTAGCATGAATTGGATTCCATAAGGTTGGGCTATTGGATCCATTATGTCCCATGTTATGTACTAGGTTTAATGGATATCAAGCTCTGAGTGTCATGAGTGGATATCAATATGATCTCGTAAGGGGTTTATAGGTGACTGTCAAGGACATCCTTAAATACTTGAGAAGGATTAAGGATGCATTTTTTATTTAAGGAGAAAGTAAGCTTAAGATAAGTAGGATTATGGATGCTATTATCTAATTCGACAAGGATAATTCAAAATCCTAGTCATGCTATGTATTCAAATTAAATGGTTGTTCAATCAATTGGAAGAGTTCTAAATAGGTGATGAATGAGGATTCTACAACTAAAAGCACATTACATCTTCCAAGGCAGTTAAGGAAGCAGATTGGATAAGTAAAATTCATCATAGGTTATAAATGATTCCAAGCATTGTTAATTCAATATGATTGGAATAATAATGGCACCATTAGATGAACAAAAGGAATCATGGTCTCATCGAAGATTCGAACATATACCGAATGTTACTAGTTGATTAAAGAAATTAATGGTAGATGTGATGTAAAGATAGAAAGAGTTCTCACCGATCACAAAATATCTTATCGAGTCACTAGACCAAAACCTCAAAAGCAATATGACAGTCATATACTCACCAATGATGTAATGTACAATGGTGATTAGCTATAGTGCAAGATTTTCAGAGATGTGCCTAAAAGGTAATCAGCTCGGCCAGTTAGTGTACATATTTATAATGACATTCTTTCATTACATTAGTATTCATTGGCATATAAATTGATATATGTCTTAAACCGGTTAATAAAAGTCCATGATATGAAACATAGCATGAAGGAAATCATGATGAGATCATGATAATAAGATTCCTATCATGTATAATTATGTTAGTATCTAAATTATCTCTAGTCATAGGATCAACAAGACAAGACATTGTTGATCTGGATAGACTAGCACATGTTATACTCCGTGATTGGATCAAATATTAGATCTCATAAGTTGTGAGCATGAAATGTTCAGAGTTAGCATGTGGATGCTTGCTAAGGGTAGTCAAGTACATTAGATGACCTGTTATGAGACAATCATATGGATTATCTATTCAAATGTCAATAATTGTCTCAACATAGCAATGGTGCAAATATCCTTAGACTTGAGGTACTCAAGGATATCTTGGATATTGATTCTGTATTTTGACTTCATTCCTTATTGCCTCATAGAGGTCGCTCATAGGGTAGTGTTTCGGTACATGTTGAGGTATTCGAAGGTAATTAGGTAGTCAATAGAGGATTCACTGCTCCTAATAAAAAGATTGTATACCCACGGCCTCTTGTTAGGATCATTACTTGGGAATCTCTGGCTAAAGTGGAAATATTATTATGGAATTAAACCCAAAAGTTACATTCCCGGCCGAGACTCACTTAGTGATGCTTTGACTAGGGACTTTGGATTGTTGGCTTTGAATGTTTCCCGGTCAGGACCTTTGTCAGTCAAGCTTGGCTATTTTGACTTCCCAAATGACATGTCACATTTTGGTAAAGGCTCCACTCAATGGTAATGTCCATTTAAATTTTTCGATCCGGCCTCAAATTTTCCCAGTCTAGAACTATACTTTTCCAGTCGGAACTAGGCCTGTCTTAGTCTATATTAGCTATTGGAACTCTAAAAGACCAAAAGCCAGTCTTTTCCGGTCTAGACATAATTTTCCCGATCTGTAGCATTGTCCTGGTTAGAAATTACATGTCCTCATGAAATACTTGACTTATTTATTAGGGAAATTAAAACCACTTGTGTTGAAACTTTGAACATTATAAAAAAAAAATACTAAATGAAGATATTAGTGACATTTAATTTGATTGTCAAGATCAAAATAGAGAGCAATTACCCTAAAGTCTACATACTTAATATTTTTAAGTGTAAAAATAGTGGGTCCGAAGACTTGATGTTTTTCTAATGAGTTTAATTCTGCCTGGATTGTATATTTCCATTTAGGCCAATAATTTCTTTGTCAATATTTATTAATGGACTTAGGTTCAATGTCTTTACATTCTTTTGTAATATCAATTGCTACTGCATATGCAAATACATTATCGATAATAGTTTCACTTCGGTTCCATTTCTTTCTTGCGGTGACATAGTTAAATTAGATCTCATTATTTTAATCATTTTCAGGTACCAAAACCTCTTCTAGGGTTATTTGCTCATTTATATCATCTGTTATAACCTCTATAGGAGTGTCAATAGTTTTTAAATTATCACTTCCTTTATTTTGTTCCCTTTTCTTTCTTGGATTTTGATCCTTAGAACCAGGTGGCCTACCAAGCTTCTAGCGTGTCGTGGACTCATTTACTATAATATTAACATTTTGTCCTGCTAGAACATCAATTCTAATTGAAGCATTTTCAACTGGTATATGAGATTTAGTAACTCTTTTTAGATCACAAAATGCATCTAGCAATTGGTTTGCTATATTTTGTAAATGAATGATCATTTGAAGTTCTAATTCACATTATTTTGTATAAGGATCAAGATGACTTAATGATGGCTCATTCCAAACAATTTGTTTCTCTAATTGCATGTTCTCTCCCCCAATTTAGGATATAGAAACTCATTAAAATGACAATCACTAAATCTCGCAGTAAAGACATCCTTAGTTAAGGTTCAAAATATTTGATTATATAAAGGGATTCATATCAAATGTATATTCTTGATCTCCTCTGAGGTCCCATTTTTGTGTAATGTAGGGGATCAATTGGGACATAAAACAAAACATCCAAAAATCCTCAAATGAGAAATATTTGGCTCTTAGCCAGTGTTGGATTATGGGATTTAGGATTCACTGTTGCATATGGATGCAGCATCGGTGCTTGACAACCCAACCTACCGAGGTACTCATGTGCCTTGTGAGTCTGTCCACCGCTCGGTAGTGGGGCTTTTTGTTGCCGTGGTGAACTGTGGGGAGTGCCCTACAAGAATCCACATTGGGTTTAAGGAAATAAAGTTGTGCCTTTATCACAAGTCATTGCTTTTGGCCTAGTGGTAAGCGCTCGATCCTAAAATTAGTATCAAAGTGAAGTTGTAAGTTCGAATCCTTGGGTGTCACTAGGAAGGGGGTAGAGATTGTTGGATTATAGGATTTGTCGTCGCGTATGGGCGCGGCAACAGTGCTTGACAACCCAACCTACCAAGGTATTCATGTGCCTTGCAAAGCTCCTCATGTCCGTCCACCGCTCAATAGTGGAACTTTACGCTGCCGTAGTGAACTTTAGGGGGTGCTCTACAGGAATCCACTTTGGGGTTAAGGAAATAAAGTTGAGCCTTTGTTACAAGCAATTGCTTTTAACCTATTGGTAAGCACTTGATCCTAAAACCAAGAATCAACTGTAATGGTGAAAATTGATAATAAGGGCTTGATATGTATTAGAGTAGCTGCATGTAAAATTACATGTCCTCAAGTAATAATTGGGAGGTTTATTTTCATAAATAATGGTCTAACTATTAATTGGATATATTTAATAAAAGATTTGGTTAGACTGTTTTGAGTTTGAACATGAGCTACAGGATGTTCAACAGTTATTCCAATTGACATTCATTAATTATTAAAGGCCTTAAATATAAATTCACCAGCATTATCAGGACGAATTGTTTTAATAGCATATTTTGGAAATTATGCTCTTGATTGAATTAATTGAGCAAGTAATAATCAAATTGATTGAGCAAGTAATCTAGCAAATGCTAGATTTCAAGTTGATAATAAACATATATATAACTATCTTGTTGATGCATCTATTAACACCATAAAATATTTAAATAGTCCATATGGTGGATGAATGGGCCCATATATATCATCTTGTATTCTTTCCAGAAATGCAAGTAACTTATCCTTTTTTTTTTTGCTAATAAATTTTAAATCAATTTGCTTTGAGAACAAGTAACACATGAGAATTGATTGATTGAAGAATCTTATGGTTTTTTAACAAATATCCATTTTAATTCTCAATTATTTTATACATCATTGTTAATCCGAAATGACCCAATCAATCATGCCAAATAATAAAAATATTTCAATAAATGAACTTCTCGTCCATTTTTGCATGAACTTCTAATTCATTTTTATATTTTGATAAATGAACTTTTGGTTCATTTTTACATGTGCTTTGATTGCATTAACTCTTAATATAAACATTATAAGAATAATATTAAAATTAAAATATAAAATAAAATAAAACATAATAAATGAAAATATTGCACTTAATAAATAAAATTCTTAACATAAACTTTCTTTCATAATTTGGATGCTTCATTTTTTTTGGGGCATTTTTGTTGATCAATTTTCTCATTATCTTGTTTAAAAAATCTGCAACATCTAAGTGCGTCTTACCCAATTGAATAAAGAACAAGTCATCATTTTGGTATGCCAAATAAGAAAAATATTTGGGTTACTATATTTGTTTCAAGTGTACGCATATGTGTATAATATAAGCTAAAGAAAAAAACAAGTAATTTCTCCAACACATATTTCTTACCCATTATGAGGGTTGTAATATATAAATATTCAATATTTTCCACATTTATAGTCTTAATATAATATCCATTTTGGCAAATATTTTTAAAACTCAATAAGTTTTGGTGAGATTTTCGGGAGAATAATGCATTTCTAATAAAGAAACATGTGTCTCCAGATAGTAATATATTTGTTCTTCCTGAACCTTCAATTATTATTTTACTATCATTTATTGTATTAACATAAATTTTTTCTGTTATGAGAAAAATATTTCTTATCTTTCACTAACAATTCATATTTCTAAGAAACAAAGTAATAATTTAAATTAAGATCAATAAAAAAAAATACTAAAGTTACGAATACTTTAAGATAGTGTTTAAATAAAAGAAAAACATAATTCAAACTAAAAAGCTAAAATGAAACACATAATTTTGGATATTTACATTGTCATCTTTTTATTGTGTTTCCAAGACCCATAGCATAAAAGAAAAACATAAATCAAACTAAGAAGCTAAATGAAACACAATTTTGGATATTTACATTGTCATCTTTTAATTGTATTTGCAAGACCCATAGCATCTAGATATATTTCAGCTAATATTCATGACAAATAATTTTTGCCCGTAATGATGAGTGCCACAAATTCGAGTTTTATTAAATTCATTATTGTCTACATAATAGTTAAGAATGAGTTAATTAGTATATGTCTTTTAAAGGCTTATAAACAATATATTTCATTTTTTTAGGAATATAAAATATTAATTCTTTAATAACTTTGAGATACTAAATTTCAAAATGCTTAATTTTTGAACAATTTATATTCCACGAACTAAAATTTATAATTTAAATTCTTCAGGAAATATATATATATATATATATATATTAGTTTTTTTAGAATGAATCAATATTAACTCATATGCGGTTTAAATAGCATTTAAAACTCCTAAAAAACTATTATTTGAATAACCTGTTATTCTACTGCCACACAATTAGAGGTGACCTGCAGTTCGGAACAGGTGGTTCCACGGTTCAAAAAAATTTGAATCGGTTGGTTCCGTCCCGGTTTGGTCGATTTAGATTATTTATTTTTTATGTAAAATTTAAATTAAATTTAATAATTGAAAATAAGTTATGAGTTAAAGAAATACAATTAAGGTTAAAAATAGTGTATTATTTTTATAAATTGTAATTATTTGGAGTAAATTGTACAAATTGAGAAGAAAATTTAAGTTGAGATAATGAGAGAAGAAATAATAAATATTTAAGTTAAATTTAAAAATTTTTTAAAAGTAATAAATTAAAAAAAATTTAAGTGGAACATTTAGTTTTAATTTTAAAAATTATTTAAGCTGAATTTGAAAAACAAATATGAAAGTAATAATGTTAAAAATTTATAAGTGGACTATTTATTTGTAATTTTAAAACATATTCAAGGTAAATTTGAAAAAAAAATTTGAAAAGAATATTAAAAATAATAAATTGGCTTGAATTTAATTTTTTTACCATTAATTAAGTTACCTACGTATTTTATTGGGATTTAGAGAAATAAAAACTTACGTAGTTCTCTTACCTTTTAAATTTGTTGAATATACATTTACCTTATTTAATCTGATTCGCTGATACCGGATGTGTCGACGGTTCATTCGGTTGTAGAAGTTAATTCTTCATCATATCCCTCTTTTTTTAAATTCTTATTGTCTTAGGGCCACTTTAGTCTAATCAGCAACACATGCTTGAGTTTTAATTAATTCGGGATCTAAATTTGATCGCATTTCATCCAAAATATTACCTCATGAACTAGATGCTTATTCAACTGCAACTGTTGAAACTAGACATGTAAAAATTTATTTTGCAATTTGGGCAAGGACGTGATAAATGTTTTAGTAGCGACTATACCATTCAAGAACATGAAAATCTTTACATGTTTTACTATCGTCAATCTAAATATCTGTTGTTAGATAAATGTCAAGTTTGGATGAACTAGTAGATAATCGGAATTTTTTGTGACTTTTTAACATCAAATGATCACTCCTTCTCACATTTTCTTGTTCAACCTCTTCATGACTACAACCAGTGGAAGTAGGAATATTATATAAATTACTAAATTCATTAAATAGGTCACAAATATTTCTTCTAACTTCATTTACAATTAAATCAATACTAATATCCTTAATATCAAGATACTCATAATAAATTTGTAAATATTCATATAAGATTATAATTCTACACCTAGAATCAAGAAAACAATATACAAGATTAATCAAATGAATCATTTTAAAATAAGATAATTACTTATGTTACATGGCAAATATAACATCATGCAAAATAACATCATTTATATACTCTTCAGACACATCAATAATATTAATACATTGAGCCAAAAATAAATGACGTGTAAGATAATAAATATCACTTAAAACATATGTTGTATCGTTAAAAACTTTTAAAATCTCTAAAAGATTTTTACAAACATCCCAATGTTGTGGATATAAATTAATTTATGTCATATTAGTGGAAATAGATAAGCATAATAAATCTTTTTATGAGTATGACTCGTTGATTAATTCAAATGTAGAATTCCAACGAGTTGGGACATCTTGTGAAAATTTTTTTCGGTCTTTTGTTCTTTTCATGACAAAATCAAATATATGATTTCATAATTTTAGGATATCCGTGCAAATAAATAATTGTTTGTTTTATCGATTCAATTGTATCACCCAATATTTTTAAACCATCTTTTACACACAAATTAAAAACATGACATGCACATCTAATATGAAAAAATTTTCTACCAATATAAGGTTGACATAAAAATTGAAACTTTCTAATAAAAGCGGTATTAGAGATCACATTATCAAAACCGATTTAAAAATTTTTATTAACTAAACCGTATTCTTTCAAAATATTTTTCATCATTTTATAAATATTATCTACTATATGTCTATCATTAAATACTCTAAAGGCAAGTAATATTTTTTGGATAATCCAATTATCACCAATCCAATGATATGTTATACCCATATATGAATATATGTGTCAATAATTACTCCAAATATCACTACAAATTGCAATACGTTCATTCAAGAAGAAAAAATTTTGCACAATTCTTTTTTATTTTCATTATACAATTTAAACAAAGCACGTTTAAGAATGTTCATTGGAACACGTTTAGCAGCGGTATTTAAATACTCATATATGAATGTATGCGCCAATAATCACTTCAAATATCACTATAAATTGCAAACATTCATTCAAAGAAGAAAAAATTTTGTACAATTTTTTTTATTTTTAATATACAATTTAAAAATTATTATACAATCATAATTATTAAAGCATTTTTATTATACAATTTTGCACGTTTAACAATTTTTTTTATTTTTATTATACAATTTAAAATTTTGCAGAAAGATTGTTAGAATTAAATAAAACATGTTTAAGAGTGTGATTTAAAGTAGTTTGACAAAAATTATTAAAGTCAACTTTTTCACCAAAACTAAAAAAATAAATTTTCAACACTTGTCATTTTTGTCATTTCTTGTTTATATGTTTCATTATTATATTGAAATAATGAAGAGTTAGAATGCAAACCCGGAGATTTGAGTTTATTTTTTTGCAATGCCGAGTTGAGTCGTATGTTTATTTTTCAAATACCTTTTGAAAGTAATTTATCCACCTCTTTGTTTAAATTTGTAAGTTCGGCCATAATAGTTGTACACAACTTGTAATTGGTAATCATTTAGTTGTATTTTCTTGAAATAAATTTAAAAAATATTGGAGGAGCGGAGTTTTTGATCCAACCCTTGACCTACATTTTTTAGAATATTATCCGTCATTCTTTAACTTTATTGAGTGTTGTATTGGAAAGCCAATTTGTTTACCATTTCCTCCTCCTCATCCTCCACATTAACAAAATTATCATAATTTTCCATATTCACAGAAAGATTATTAGAATTAAAATGACTTCTTCCACTATTGTTTGCTATTTTTTAGAATAAAGAAAGAAAAATTTGAGAATTATAGAGTTAAAAAAAATAGAATGTAATTAGAGAGTAGAGAGAATTTAAGAGAGAAAAAATAATTTTGTGTAGTTGAGAGAATTTGAGATTGAGAAAATTTAAGGAAGTATGTATATAGAATTGACAAAAAAAATTAATAAAATGAAATTGAAATGAATTAAGTTATTTAAAGAAATTTTTTTGAATAGTTGAAAAGATAAAATATCTTTAAATTATACATGTTATTTTTCAGTTATAATAGCATTTTTGTCTTTTACTATATTTATTTTTTAAAATATTTATATTATAAATTAATTAAAAAACGGTCAAACGACCGTTGTTGGGAGAGAGGAGACTTGACACGTGTCAGGTCCCCAGCAACAGAACGGTTACTGACCGTTTTGACAAGCTTAGTTTTTTCTTTAAAAAACATTTTAGTTCTGATTCCATAATCGACTAAATCAGCTCGGAACCGGTCCCTCAATGGTTCTAGTCTGATTCTAGCCTAGAACCATTGACTACCGGTTCGGTTCGGGCAATTTCAAATCGGAAATGGCCACCTCTACACACAATGATCATCACTTGATATTATTATGCAAATAAAGAAAGAAAAAAAATACCGACATGATGAGCAATAGAGCTAAAGAAAACTCCTTGGTGAGGCCCTAAGTTTGTGAATTCCATAAAGGACACTATCACTCTTGTTGAAGACTTCTCCATCGAATTATCATGAATGCCTTTCGAGATTTAGACTTTATTTAGCATTATATTTGGAAAAAAATATTTTTTAAAAAAATTTATATTTTTAATTTTTTGAAATTTTAAAAACTATTTTTGATAGAAGTAGGTAAATAAATATTTTTTTCTAAAAAAATTAATAAATTAAATCAAAAAATATAAAACCTACTTTTAAGACTCTCAATAACCTTAGATTATTAGCTTGAGTCTTGAATCTTTGTCTTTTAAAATAATAATAATGTATTATAAAACAAGAATAAAAAAATAAGAATAGAAAAATGAAAAAAAAAACAGTCAATTTTTATTAATTACGACATCAATTTTAAGTATAGAAAAATGATATAAATAGAATTCTATTTTCATAAAAAAAATTTATCTATTGAAAAAATAGTAGACATTTAATATTATCCTAACAATTTTTAAATATTTGTTTATTTTATTCCTTTTACACAGTCCTCTTCTTTATTTTTGTTTTTGACAATTTCAACGTTAGTTTTTCCACTAATCCCACATACATCCCTATCCTCTTTAAGCCGGCCATGATTTCGGGCCTCCTTCTTTCCCTTCTTCTCCGTAAGGTCGGCAAATTGCATTGAAATGTGATCAGGCAACGAGAAATCTTTGGATTTCTGTTGAATAGATCAAAGACGACTCAATGAGAAATTGATTCTATTACTTCCGAGTGAGGTGGTTGCAGAGATGGATCCTGGAGAGTCAACCGATGACCTTCCCAACTGGAAAGGCTGTGAATCCATATTCACTGTCTGATACCCATTCGAAACCGAGCTTCAAGTGAGCAAATAAAATCTGCCATTGGCAAATGGTGAGAACTGAGGGAATTTGATAGATCTAATAGTTAAGAGCATCTCCACCGGTTTTTATTTATTTTATTTTTTTAAATTTACATTTCTTTTTCATATTTAAAAATTATAAAAAATTCAGTGGTATTTTTAATTTTTTTTTTCTCTTTAATTTTTTATCTCTTATTTTTTTTTATATATAATTTTATTAATAACAAAATTAAAATAGAAGATAAAATAAAAAATATTATTAGAGTATATATAATTTTTAAAATAAATTAAAATAAAAATAAAATTTTTATAATATAATAAAAAATAAAAATAATAGTATAAATACTTTATATTAGTTAGAATGAATTGAGAAAAAAAAGTAGAAAATGTAGCTATTTTTCATAAATTTTATTTGGATTGTAAAATTTTAAACCAAAAATTTTAAATAACTTATAAATTTAGGCCAAATTCATGTTTGATTATTTAAAAAAAAATTAAAATCAATAAATTTTACAAAATTACTCATATATCAAAATTTTTTATTTTTTATGAATTTCATTTTTCAATTTCCAGAAATTCTTGTTATAATTTTTTTATTCTAAAATTGTTTATAATAAATTTATAATATTTTAATACTATTTTTAATCATAGAAAAAATAAAAATTATTTTTTAATTAATTGTTTTATTATTATTATTTTATATAATATAGTGCTAATATGCATTAAATTATTAATAAAAATTATTTTATTACGAAAGAATATTATTAATTTTATTTTTTATATTTTTATAAAATTTTCTAATTTTTAAAATAATTAATTTTATTTTTTTAATTTTTAAATATATAATAAAATTGATTGTATATATTTAATAATAATAAATTTCGGTTAAAATTAGAAATTTATTATTAAATTTATTGATTGTAATCATTAAATTAAATATGAGTGAAAAAAATTACACCATTAATAATTAATAGATTTTATAATCAAACTAAATAATAAAATTTTTAAAATTTATATATTTTATAATCTTTAAATTATATGAAATTTATTTTAAAATCTCTCCTAATGAAATTGGCTGGTGAGGTTATAGAGGAATGGGTTGTCTTGGGAGAGAGATTAGGAGGAGCATTTTTCCGCTAGGGGTCTATTTGAGGTGGGCGGCTGGCTCGAGGTGCGTCAGATGTGGGGGTTTCTTTGTGCGGCTGAGGTGGTTTTGGCTGAAATGCGTTGGCTGAAATGTAGGTGATAGCGTGTGTAGCTTTTGTTTTTGGGTCAGACATGGGATTAAGTAACGTGAAGCTTGAGTCAAAAAACTGAGACTGCACTTTGTTCCACGAGACAAATTTAGCTTCATATCCAAAAGGAGTTCCGTTTTCTTCTTTCAATTTCGTAGGACCACTTGTTATTAATTATTGTTTATTATAATTATTAATTAATTCAAATCTCCTGCACACCTACTGAATTAAACTTTTAAGCAGACAGTAATTAAATTCTCATTGCTCTTGCTAATTTTGATAATAGTTTTATTAATTGTTATGTATATTTAATTGAATTATTAATTATTAATTTTGTCATGCTTTATCATTTATTTCATGGTGCTTTCTTAAGTTGATGCATTGGATGATTTATATAATGACATATTACTTGGTTATTGCAATTAATGAGTTTCTCTAAAAAAAAAAATTGGGGGCTTTAGCTTTCTTTGGTAAAACAAATTCAAAATTTGCAGAAAGAAAATAGATCCACTTGCCTCACAACTAAATTGCAGAGCAATATGGTTAATTTATTAAGTGCAGTGTAAAAAGGAGAAAATCAGATATGGTCTTTTCTTTATTTACTTCTAAACTTTTTTTTTACTTTATAAGCGCTTAAATACATCTGTTTCATGTGGTTTGAGAGTTTAAATGCATACAGGCAAAACATAATTAAATTTAATTTTAATTATTTAATATTAGTTAATCTTCATAGCATAATTAGCATTTTAATTATTTCTACACTAAAATGCTACTTCTATTTCAATTTGCAACTATTTTATATTGAAATATCTTATTTTTCTTTTATTACGTATTTGCATTCAAAACTTAAAAGTGATAAATAAAAATTCTGAGAATACAATAGTATTTTCTAAGTATATCTCGCATATACTTACATATAACTTACATATATTTTTATTTTTTATCAATACCATTTTATAAAGAATATCTTATATATATCTCACATATACTAGTCATCTGTTGCAAATAACTGATTGAAACATTAATAAGAGGACATCAAAAAAGTGTTTTTTTTTTTTTTTTATCTATGAAATAGGTGAACAGGTGTGTGGTGAGAAAATTATAGAGTTTTTAATTATTTAATAAAATAACATGTGTTATATGTATGCTATATGCTGCCTTGTATCGATATTCACATCTAATATACATATAATATAGATATAACTAAATTATAATAAAAGGACATGAAACTGATTGAAACAAATAATAAAAGGACATAAAAAAAAACCATTTGTTTATCTATGAAATCGGTGAACAGGTGTGTGGTGAGAAAATTATTAAGTTTTTAATTATTTAATAAAACAACTCATGTGTTATATGTATGCTATATGCTGCCTATATATGGGTTATATCGATATTCACGTATAATATACATATAGCAGAGATATAACTAAATTATAATAGATGTTGCAGTTAAATTTATTTCTGTAGAAAATATTATATGTTAGCTATATGTAGATTATATGTATAGCAAGTGAATAAATTATTCTCAATCAGCCCTCAAACGGTGTTTCCTATAGCTCAAACTATTTAGTCTAAAGTTTTTTGACCCTCTAAGTTCATTTCTGGTGTTAAATTTGATAAAAAAAACTGAAAAATAGGAGAAATGGAGATGGCAGCCAGGACGCACGATTTTTTATTTCTCGATCAGCCCTAACACGGTAATTTCTGGAGTTCAAACTATCTAGTACATGGTTTTTCGACCTTCTGAGTTCATTTCTGATATTAGATTTTAGAAAGGAAGCTAAGAAATAGGAAAACTAGAAAAAGCAACCTTGAAGCGTGATTTTTCGTTTCTTGATTATCCTTCAAACAGTGGTTCCCAGAGCTCAAACTGTCCAGTCAAAGGTTTTTCGATCCTTTAAGTCTATTTCTAATGTCAAAATTGCAAAAGGAAACTAGAAAATAAGAGAACCAAAGAGGACAACTCTAATGCACGATCTCGCAAATCTGGTCAAATTTTGGAAAAACTAATGTTCTCGGAGTGATGAGGAGGTGAAAAAACTAATTGTGGTTCAAATTCAAGATAATCAGAGATCATTTAGATGGTAAATAGAGTTGGTAGAGTCGTGTAGGAAGGAGAGAAGAAGAAAAAGAGAAAAGAGAGGAGGAAAAATTGGAAAAGATAAGGGGCAATTAGAATTTCAAAAATGCTAACTTAAAATTTGAAATCTCCTCCCTAAAAGAGGAATTTCTATCCAAAGCCCCAAAAATATATGACATATAATTCAACCAATTTAAATCCAACTCATATCAATCTAAGCCCACCCATTTACCATCCCTTTAATATGCCAAGACCTATTGTGAAAGACTAATTTTTGCCTTGTGGTGGAGGCAAAATTATTGTTTAATTCAAGCCGATTTAATCATCAAAATCAAAGTATCTGTGAAGAGTCAAATAAGTTAATTTTATCTATGGTAACTTAAGTTTAGTATTATTGCAATAATATCACATAATTTTTTTATCCCATAAAAGTTAGTTAACTATGGTTCAGTTTTAATAAAGTCACTTTAGATGATTTTTCAATAGTTAATAACTGGAAAAGTCGTGGTAGCATCTTAGTTGACACATGAGACACGCCACGTCACTGTACAAGTTAAATATAATGTCATTGTATAAGTCAAATAAAGCTCTGACATCCTAGCTGACACTATTTTTAAGTTATGATGTTAATGTGGATGCTGAGTTGTAAGCATACATGATGCTCTATTTTACATGTATAGCGACATAACATGTCTCATGTGCCAACTGAGATGCTAGCACGACTTTTCCAATTGTTAACTACTAAAAAATCGTCGGAAATGACTTTAACTGAAACTAAATTATAGTTAGATAACTTTTATGATACATAAAAAATTACGTGACTTTACTGTAATAATACCAAAGTTAAGTGACCATAGATAAAATTAAGCCAAAGTTAAAGGTTAAGACTTGTTTATTTCTCGATAATGTATTATACCTTGAGTTCATGGAGTTAATTGTATAAATGGTACCAAAACTTTTCACTTTATTACAATTTGAAATCAAAACTTTTAATTATTACAAATTGGTACCACAAATTTAAAAAATGTTACAATCTGGTATCTCAACTCAATTTTCAGTGCCAAAAAATCTATATGGCATAACATATTACACAAGTTTCTGCATCAGCATTTCTAGCAAAAAAAAATCGCTTAAAACGACATTGTTTAAGAGTTTTAAAAAATATTTTCTTTTTTCTCTTTTTTCAAACCGCTAAACGACATCATTTTTAGTGATTATTTTTTGTGTTAGAGATGCAGACATGGAGACTTTTCTGACATAACATGCAATGTAGATTTTTCGGCACCTAAAATTGAATTAAGGTACCAGATTGTAACATTTTTAAAAATTTTTGTACCAATAAATAACAATTAAAAGTTTTGGTACTAAATTATAACAAAGTGACAAATTTTGGTATCATTTATACAACTATCCTTAAGTTTGGAGCGATAAAGGTGGAAGGCTTTTATTTGCACTACTCATGCATTGCATCTTATGCATATCATACATAAACATCAGGCTAAACATCTTTATTGGGCAATCACCATAACTCTTTTTTTGTTGGACGAGAGATCCAACGGAAAGGCTAGGAAGAATCCTTGAAAAGGAAGAAGTAGAAACAAGCTCAACCTTCAGCTACGACTCAACAAGATTGCTTAATGATAAACTGAAACAGTTGCTCACCAAAATACTCAAAACACATAGAAGAGCATCAAAGGATGAGAT
This sequence comes from Balakata baccata, assembly GCA_949630135.1. Lineage (NCBI taxonomy): Eukaryota > Viridiplantae > Streptophyta > Magnoliopsida > Malpighiales > Euphorbiaceae > Balakata > Balakata baccata. The sequence continues at coordinate 37,082 of CATIWF010026564.1, forward strand.
CAACACCAAAAACTAAAATTGATAAAACAAACTTGTTGACCTAAATTTAGAAACAGTAAACTAAGAGAAGGTAGAATGAATAAATAAAAGAATGCATGAGCAACTTGTCTCAAACTGAGACTCTCACTTGTTTTACAACTATACAAAATGCTTATAACACAACTGGTTGTAAGAAAAGAAATTATGCTAGAACTTAACATATCATTTATACTTCTTAGTTGAGGATTATTTTGTAGTTTTTAAGTGCTTCATAAGCCAGTCGATGATGACATCTATGTTTATTTAGTCCTTACACGAGATCATATAACAACACACTTCTCTATCAGAAATCGATACAAGTCCATTGAAAACATTAACTGAATATAAGAATATTTGTAACTATTGAAATATGTAAGTAAAAGAAAATTGTTTTAGAACTCTTCAAACTCACAACTGATCCACCAATGCTTGCTTAGAAAGAGCTTTAGATTTGTCAATTTTGTAACTGAGAACAAGGAGAGGAATCCCACTTAAGGATGGTTTTACAGGAGTTCATGTAACTCACTTCGAGATATCGGAACACTGTCTTTATCAGTAGCATCCACAACATAGCTATGTTTGCATCAATCATAAAGGCAAACTACTCGATTTCCAAAATTTAAGTTCTTAACTCCACTTGCCAGAGGTACTACATGGAGTATTCTAGAGATTTTTTTCTCTTTTTTCTCTTTGCTCTGATTTTATGCTATTTAGCATATCAATGCATTCCTAACTCAATAAATTGATTTATAGACTAAATTCTATTTTATTAGTAATATGTAAATTTTGCTTGTTAAAGTATTAAATTTAAAAAACTCCAACAGGGGATAAAGGAACATAGAGAGAAATGGGTAATATGCAAACATATGCATATAAACATAAACTTGAACTGAAGTATTGCTTCTCATGTCCAAAAAAGAGTTTAGGCACTTCTATTATGGGCAATTATCCTAATTTTTAACACTTCCTTCAGTTAAGACATTATCAAGAATCAAAAGCAGGGAATAAGTTGAAGTAGTAATCCATAAACAGAGGTTGAGATCAGGAGTATATGTAATTATATAGTCATTGTCTGTGTCTAATATAGGTTCTACAATTTTTGCATGCTAGATATATGATTGTCTATAAAACTGCAACATTCTAATAAATAATTGTCTATGTCTGATCTAGGTTCTACAATTTTTGCATGTTGGATATGTGATTATCTCAAAAAACTGCAACATTCTAATAAATAAAGGAACATTGAGAAGTTATATCTTATTAAATTGGTCTAGAGCATAAAGATTGAGTTATTACACAATTATAGAAATCCTAAGACAAAACGTTCCCACATGGTACGAAATCTCCACTGCCCTCCAAGATCCCAGAGCTTTATTGTTACATTGCCTGTTGCAACTTTTCTCATGTTGAAACTGACCTGATATTCATCGAATTAAAAAACCATATAAATATTAGGAACTGTATTATTTGGGACTTGTTCTTGGAAAAGATACCTACAGTTGGAATCATGTCTTCACTGTATGAATGCCCACAAATAGAGCCTAGTTGTAATATATGAATAGATGACATATGTATTTTAAAATATGAATTGTGTGCATATTTAATATTGTTAAGCATGCTTAATTGTTAAGTAATAGGATATTATATAATATGAAGCATAAAATAGCATGAACAAATGTTAGAAATGTTATTAGAGTGTCTGAATATGTATAAATATGGTTATGAACAAGAAAATGGCAGATATGTTAAAGGGGGTACAATACATATATAAAAACTTGAGTTGTGGGATTAGTTGTGACCCATTTTAGGGGATGATTTTAGTTATGATAACTTATTTGTATTTGTGTCCATCAACTATGGATGATTTCTATATATGTTTAGGAAGTGTTTAGAAGTGGAATTTTGACAAAATTCGATCATGGGAACAATTTATGCCCTTTCACCACTAGCGTCACCATCATGCTGAAAACTATCATGATCATGAAAGGGCCTTGTTCATGACTATGAAGGATTTGTTCATAGTCGTGAAAGGGCCTTATTCATTACCATGAAGGTTGTGTTTTGGTTTTTTTTGTGGGCAGAATAGTTCATGGCTAAGACAAAAAGTTTCATGACCGTAAACGTGGCTATGAAGAGGACTGCTATAAATAGTCTAAGCTCCATTTATTTCCTTTAAACACAATCCAAAAAGCCCCAAAACCCTAACAAAGCTCCAAATCCTTAGAAAATCCATCCCCTACATGATTTTGATGAATTCTAAACTCCTAAACACAAGATCTATCATTCAAGAGGAAGAATCAAGCATGAATTTGGGAGATTTATCAAGAAAGAAGATGAAGTTGGAGAGAGAAAGTGTGGAGCTTAAGGGAACTCGGCTTTTCCACTAAAGCAACCTTATTTTCTTCCTTCTTTGGGTAAGATTTCATGTTTTCCCTCTTCTTCTAATAAGTTTATGGTTGATTGGTGTGATCTACTTGAAATGGGTAGAAACCCATTTATAGATGGGTAAACTTGATGTGGAATCTTAAGTATTCTTTTAAGGAAACTCTCTTTAAGGCTAGATTGAGTTGAATTGTATGTTAATTGATGGATCTAAGTAGGAAATAGCCTAATTTAATAGTTTTTGAGTTAGGGTTTAGTGTATATGGCAATATGTGGTTATAGATATTGACATATAGTTGGAGTTAATGAGAAATAGTTGTGGTTATGTTTAGGTGATGCCTTTAGAAGGTGGAATCATCCACTAAGGAGGCTAAGCAACCTTAAAGCTTGGATTTTGGGTTGGCTCTATAGGAGGTAAGTACATATATGCATCTTGATTTGTTGAATGACATATAAATGAAATAGATGATATGTTAATTAGTAACTAAAACAGAAATGGAAATATGTATTAGATTAACTAAGATATAAAAGTTATAAATGATATAAATAGAAAGGAGTAGCTAAGTCATGTTTGTTTAAATAGCATGGTTTTAATATGCTAAAAATATTTAAGTTCTATCATAAGTAAACTTGTGTTAGCAATACCACCAATAGATAAAATAATGACAGTATGGGTATAAAAGATCAATGGCAAAATATGAAGAATAAAATAAACAGGAACATGGAACTTTAGTTCTTAAATATTATCAATAGAAGTTAATAAAAGCCTTTATGCATGTATATTGTGGGGTTACTAATCCAATTGTTTGTAAGGTAGGCTTAATGTTTATCTTAAGATTGATAATTGGCATTGCATAAGCTCTAAGAAAGCACTTAAGGAGTATGGGAAATGGCATCAAAGTGGCAAGTCTCTTAATTGAGATTTGTAAATTGTTGAGTTGAAAATATATGCGGAACTTGTACATATGATATTAATTGATTGTGATTGGCATGACATGTATATAAAGATGATTTTGTATGTTGATATGAGTGGATACACTTGGTTAGCCTTAGTGCCTTGTTTGTGGAATTGTGAACTTTGATATTTAACATAAAACATGCAAGCTTGCACGATTAGTACATATTAATAGACATGTGAAATTGGGAGATTGCATGGATAATAAAGGCATGTTTTAACATGATTTATCATGAGTGTTGATAGGTGGGGTGGCAATTAGACCACCATAAAGGCTATCATATGTGATATGTATGAAAAAAATGTTAAATTTGATATCTAAAAATGGAAATAGCCCATTTCATAATCAAGTTGAAAGTTGTTAGATGATTTTCAAATGCACTTGAATATGCATAAGATTGTGATTATATGCTATGCCTATGGACTGAAGCATATAAAAATATAATGGAAACAAAAAGAATATAATGTTAAATGTCCATTTCTCTACTTGAGGACTACATTAGGGTAAATGATACATCATGAAAGGGATAATCGATTTGTATCAACGAGATGTATTAGTAAGGATCATGTTGTTTAGACTTGACCTGGGTGCTCCTATTCCTGGTACTCATATCTATTGTACTCAGTCAGGTTAGCTGAGCCCTAGTTTGGGTGAGCATGCTTGACTTGAGGGAGCTCAAATGAGCATACATATTACAGTGAATTAATAGGATGACTATCTTACCTACTTTACACCCCATATCCAGTCAGTCTAGAAATGAGATTTGAGCTGTTTATTTAAAAAGAAAAAGAATCAGGAAAGACAAGATTGAAATATAAAGAGAAAGTGAAACATGAGAATTTAGTGATAACATGAACAATATGTTGTAAAATGATTATAAATGTTATGAGAATTGTATGTTGTTCTTTTATGATATATGTATCTTGGTTTCACATATACCCCACGTGCATTGAGAAGTGACATATGAAAGAACCGTTGAACAATTAGCTTTATGATAATTATCTCAAGGTATATACAAGTATGATATTAAAATATTGGGATAATAGAATAAAGAAAAAAAGATATGCATTCCATGAATCAGACGAGCATATATTATAAGAGTCATAGAATAAATATGTAATATTGCGTGAGTATGGAATGCTTTGACATTGTTATGGTTATGTGTTTTGAATATAACTGTATCATCAAATTTTTCTGTCACAACTTATACGATTTCATGTTAAGTATATGTGTATTACTAAGCTATGAAAAGCTTAGCATGTGTATTTATGCATGCATGATATGGAGCCAGTATAATATTGAGGTAGCAGTTAATAGCGGAGGTGCCATAGTCCATGCAGAGTGGAGACGATGTAGGTCTAGGTTTAGACTAGACACATTCATATCATGCATTTATTTATTGCATTCATTTATGGGAATATAATTAATTATAATTGTTATTATGTAATTATGTAACATGATGCAAAGAAAAATAAAAATAAAAATAAAAATGAAATAAAATAAAAAGGGAAAAAGAAAATGATATAGCTCAACTAAATATAGTTGAGACGTACGAGATGAGGGTCTTTTAGACCCATGATATTATATTATATGTGACTATACAAGCAAACAAGAACTAGTGTTAACTAGTTTAGTGTATATTCAATAAGTTAGATAAGTAATCTAAACGAATATACATGCATAGAATATGATGGTAACTTAAAATGAAAAGTTTTAAATTTAAACAAGATATAGCTAACTAGTCTGTAACACTTGCTATGTATTATGGGATATATTCATGATATATGAGAGGGTGTTACAATGTACCCTCCTGTCTAGAGAAAAAAAAACAAATAAATATGTCAAGATAATAAAAGTAATGAATACCTAAAAAATTGTGGTTGCATGGTATGTTTTCACTCACAGCAATTGCATTAACAAGTGATGTCTTTCATGCATTCTAGAGGCCAAAAAGGGACAACTCCAATTCCTATTTAAAGAATAAACTGATACAAGAACACTAGTTAGAAAGCAGATACATTATCTATAAAAGAGAATGTGAACTAACATTATACTGACTACAAAGAGTTAATAAAGACCCATAAGGAGAGTGAAAGTTATGCTCAAGTGGGCATATGTTGTCTAGGTATTAAGGGAAGGAAAACAAATAAACATTGTGAAAGCGGGAATGATCACAATTCAAAGCTCTTCAACTTTGTGAACCAAAAAAAAGTTAAGGTAAAATAGTACAGTGTAACCACAACTGGCCTCAAAGTTGGGCACTCTAGGGAACCTGCACACCTTATGATTGCCCTTCTCTCGTACATGCATTTCTAACTAGATACTAGACTCAAGATGAGAATGGAAGTTATAAATTGATAAAAAAATAAATAAAAAAAAGGCACAATCTTCATGAAAGATAGCGTTACTGTAAGTAGAGATTCTCTATTTATATAGTCTCAAGCCTTATTTTTAGTCTATCAAACACCAAATTTATGAAGTTGTAAATTTTAAAAGCCACTATTCTTCACAGGAAATGGATTAATTAGTGTAGACTGCTACTCTATCATAACACTTCTGATATAAAGAACCCAAATATAAAAAAAACCTTTATGAAAGTAGAAAGAAGAGAAGTTGAAAAGGGATGAAAAGAGACCGAAGGCAAAAGAAGAAGAAGAAGAAGAAGAAGAAGAAGAAGAAGAAGAAGAAGAAGAGATCAATAAGAATTATAGAGACTAGAGAGGATAAAGAGAGAATAAGGAAGAAATAAAAAAATTCAATTATACAACAATGCTTCAATTCAACAAATGGATTTGATGTAGGCAGGCACTAATGATGCCTACTAATAATAAATGTATTGTTATGCATGAAATAGTAACTCCCTAGTTAGCTTTAAATACCCTTAGATAGGAATGTTCCCTACCTAATATTTGTATTTATTTAACTCAATAAAAATTAAGGTAGCCTAATCTAGACTGACATCGCAGGGATCCCCATCACAAAAACCCTAAGCATCAACCTTGTCATGTAACATCTAAGTTTATGTTCCTAAGGCTGCATTATTCCCTTATTTAAAGAATTATTAAAGAAAATTTGTTCTCAAGTATTTAAAATGTCAAAGTATTAAGCAGATGGTTTCTTGACCCTAGGGTACTTGAGGATTTGCAGTATCCAAAGTATATAGAAAATATGATTTCAATCAATTTAGAAGCCTGTCCATCTGACTATTCATCATGCGGCTTAGACATGCCTGTTGGCACTTCAACATCTTCTGCTGGATGGTTATAAGCGTATTGCTCTTCATGACAAAAAATAAAAAACATGGATTCAAATATCCTTCAATAGCATTATCTTAATGAATTGGAAAGCTATTCTTCTCCTAAATGCTTGAGGGAATCAAAGAATATGTCATCAATTTTCCAGTAACATTTTGCTTGAGGAAAGCTTCATAATTAGAACTGCATAGCATCATAATACTGGACATTCAGATGCCACAAACACAAATAACTCATCAGGTTAATTGCACCAGTGGTCACTGAACTTTGTGTTACTATCATTTAAATTACCAAATATTTTTTTTATGATACAAAAATAACTAAACTTAAATTTTATTGCACAAAAATCACTTTCGGTTAGTTAGCTGCTCAGATGCTTACGTGTCGCTTATATGGCAGTGAGGTGACAGTGATATGGCTCAACATCTGGGTAGCCTAAAGTACAAAAGTGATTTTTGTGCAATGAAAATTAAGTTCAGTTATTTTTGTGTTACAAAAAAAATTTGGTCATTTAACTGAAAGTAATACAAAGTTCAGAGACCACATGTGCAATTAACCCATAACTCATCCTTGAAAGAAAGAATAAATGAGAAAACATTTTGAAGACTGAACATGAAAGCTGACTATTTGCATAACTAATTCACATGGTTCAAAGATCTTGATGTAGCAGCACTTCCTCTGTGCTTGGTTATACTGTATATTAAACAGTCGCTAAAATTGAACTTTACACAAACGCTCCCCAACATATTGCATGTAACCTGAATCATGAACTCTAAAAATACTTTAGCAGATTCTACACCATCAGGTTGCTACCCATAATATTTCTGAAAAATACATGCTGAGACTTTAAATACATTTTCTCTTACTTTAATATATTTAGATTCTTACCTTTCCTTCTCCACTTTGAATTCACGATTTTCCTTTTTCCCAATGCATTCATTAATTATTCTAGAAACCACATCAGTTAAACCAAGCTGAAACAACAAATCATAATCATTACTATTCCTCAACTATGTAGCTTAAAATAAGTTAAAACCATACCAGAATACACGTACCAAATCATCAGGACAGTAACTGAGTGTAGCAAGTGCACCACATCATTGTGTGTGGTGTAGCACGCAGTTTAACCATCATTATTTGCTAACAACTCCAGAAAACCAAATCAGTTTAGCTAAGCAGAAAAATTAAACCACCATCATCACTATTCTTCAACCATGTAGCTTAAAATAAGTTAAAGCTATTCTGGAATACACTTAGCAAATCACTAGCACAGGTATTGAAGAGCAGCAAGGGAGGAAAAGTGTTGGCACCACATTGTTGCATGTTTGTGTGTCTTAATTTAAAGAGAGATAGAACGAAATTGCATAATGGCAGCTAGTTATAGTAGTGAAGAAATCTAGAGATGAAAAGGGATGGCATTGTTGTAAGTAGTTGAGCAAAAACACACACAGAAAGTTAATTGTGTAAAGGGAGAGAAAAGCATCAAGATGCAACTAATAAGGTTCAGCAAAGGATTAACCTCCATGGAACCACTTGCTTATTTTATTATGAAGGAGAAGACAAACAACTGCTAATATATAGTCAATAGCACATATATTATGTAGGAAATGAGAACCCTGCAAGGCACTAAAACTCCAGCATAAAAAACAATTATAAAAAGTTTAAGGCTAACAAGTTTTCATTACTTTTCCATACAAAATCTCTCACTTGGATAGGGCTTCCAATGTATGGTATATTTATTAAAATATAAACCTCAATCTCGACAGGCACCAAAATTGTATATTGATACTGGAAACTCATTAAGAACCTTGGTAGAATAGGATGACATAATGCAACAACAAATTGCAATGTCATTACACATAATTGGATGATGACAAGACAAGAGCTGGAGAGTAGACTATTGTGAAGCGACAAGAAAACATTTCTTGCCTTAATTGATTCTTTTGCAGATTTACATGCATCCGGCTAAATTCTGTTTGAACAAACTCCTTACATATATTTCAAAGTAACTGAAAAATAAAAGAATGAAAACTGCAAAATATATCCTTAACAGATATGAGCTAGATTAGCATTAACATGCAACTCAACAAATCTCTATATTTCAAACAAAGATTATTATAACTATGTGTTGTCAATATTAGATTCTAGCTATGTATTGTCAATATGATATTCTAGACCCTTTGAATCCTTTCTCCTCTCCACTTGTCCCCTTGATATTTCCTTAGTATATTTCCTCTTTCCCTCATGATATTCTCGTCATTCTTTCCCTTTTCTTTCCTCTGGTTTACATTATTCTATGGGAGAAGTGATAACTGCTAAACATAGTAGACACGGTGACCGATTCTCCCTCTCCTCTTGTAAGTTTCCTCAATCTTTGCTTAATATCTGTTTGTTTATATGAATCGGTGGAATAGTGTGAATTGACTGATTCTTATGATTCACTATCAATTCAGACAATTCGAGCATGATTCACTGCTGATTACAATTCTTACCATAAAGTTGAATCATTTTGTACGGGAACCATATCAACTCATGACGATTCGAATCGAGAATCGTCCGATTCTAACAACAGTGGATATTTATAAATGACACAAAATAGCACTAACACAACTCCAAAAAAAATACCATGTCTCAAACAAAGATTACATAAAGTATGTAACATCAAATTGATATATAATTATTAATTAACATATTTAATTAACTAAGTTAATATAATTAATATAACATTTATTTAAATAATATAAATATAATAACTAATATAATTAATGTTAATTAATATACATAAATGTTGTTAAAGAATAAATTTGGTAATGGGTTTTGGTTATGTAGTAGAATGTACCTTAAAAGATAGATTTTAACCTTAGTAACTTTAGAGAAACAGAGTCATGCTCGTAACTATATATGTCACACCTGTGACAATTGCCATAATAGAAACAGAAGGGTTCCCAACTGGAGTCACAACTTGGGTCACGTCTATGACTCTTAAGTGTCATGACCGTGACACTATCTTAAAAGAGGAATTTATGTATATTAATGAATATAAACATGACTTAAACATGTTATTCACTTTTGCATGAAATTTCATGAAGAAGCATGATATGAATATGAGTTTTGAATGTAAATATGAACATGTTTATGAACCTAAAACTAATGAGTAAACATGAACATGCTAAGTGTACAATAAAAGAAGCATAAAAGGAATGAGGTTTAAATAAGATGGTACTTTGATATAAATGCCAATTTCTCAACCTAAGGATTACTTTAGGCTAGATGGTGTACCATATATATTGGATTCTAATTATATTTTATAATTCTCTATGTTAATTTTTTTTTTGTTATAAATAAAATGTTGTATGCTTCCTTTAATTTTCATTGAGTTTCCTTATTATTTTCATCAATGCAATAAATTAGTGTTAATATTAATTAATGTTAGCAATAAAATTTAATATATTTGATAATTAAAAAATATCATATTTTAATTGTTAATAGAGAATATAATATATTGTAAGGATTAAATATGTTTGAAAGTATAGTTGAAATTTAGCTAATGTGATAGTGGGAACCACTGTTTGTAATTGCAAACCAATTTTATGGATGGTGATACTCTAAGAGCATCTTCATTGCCTATTTTTCACAATTTCTAATGTAACAATTGCAAATTAAATTGTTTGGATAGATAGAAAGTTTGTAATTTTGCAAGGTTGATAGATTGCTACATTACATCTTTAATAAATGTTAGCAAGTAACTTAGTACCTCATAAAGGTCTATTATCAGTCATCTCAGCTTTCCAATCTTCAACCTCTTAATCCACCCTGTTGAAATTAGTAAGCTTGAGATCTTGAGCTCTTGGCTTTTCTAGTTTTCCAGTATCCTAGTGATGTCAACTCAAGGTTTAACCCGCAAGTGTACGAGCCAATTGTAGAATGGCAAGTGTCCTCCCGCAGTCGATCTCACAAGGAATCACTAGCTTAGACTTTTAATTACTCTAATTACCAATGAACACGAAATGCAACCTAAATACTCTATTCCGTTTGAATGATTTTGGGTGAAAACTAATTAATTAAACAATGAATTAAATTGAAAAGTAATTAAGGAATAAAATCAATGGATAAAGTGGGTACCCGGTTTTACTCACCCAATTTTGCATTCCCTCCCAAGCATTAAATTCATAAAATTAATATTTCATGGCGATCACCTTATGCATTAGCTAATCAAACCAATGAATTAACTAATGTTCAATCCAATTTTTAGGTTAGATTAAAGATGATGTGTCTAATAATTAAACCCTATCATATTCATTCCTAATTCAATCATTGTTGGCCAATCAATCATTAAACTAGAAATTAATTAAGTGCAATTAAATTGAAATGGAAATAATAAATTCAACAAAATAATGAGAGTTTATTACAAAATTGGGATTGCTAACCAAGCTCCCAAAAAGAA
>CATIWF010026592.1:0-98034 GCA_949630135.1 Balakata baccata
CTTATATTTTTCTTTGAAGAGTTTCCATTCAATTTCTTGCATTTTCTTGGAACCGAATTACCTTCTTCAAGAATTTATACTAGCTTAAGTTGAGAAGGGAAACCTTGGATTATTGGTTGCTTTTGTGGTAGATAGTTAAATCCATAGTTGTCAAATCTAAAAATCAAAATAGAATTGTAAGATTTAAATCATCATGATAATATTAATTAAAAATAATATATGTTTATTTTTATATTCTATAGATTTGAAATGTAGGAATAATTAAACATAAAAATACTAAACCGTAAAATTAAATGTGGTTTAAAATCTCTAATTTTATAAGAAAATACTATATAATTTGAAAGAATTAAAATAAGCAAAAATAAATTATTTTATGTTTTGAGTTTCTAATCTTAAAGAAGAAAACAGTAATTTTTAAAAGAAGATAAATAAGTTATTATTTTGAAAATAAAGTATTAATAAAAAAAAAAAGTTCCCACACTAAATGATTCAAGCATCATCAACTTTCATTTTATTTCTTATATTTTATCAACTTTCATTTTATTTCTTATATTTTATCTTTCTAACTTCTAGTATCCTCTATTTTTAAATTTTTTTTTTATTTAGAATGAATCGTGCAATTCAATTGATTCCTATTGATTCGTCCATAATTTAGTGTAAATTTCAATTCTTATTAAAATTTGATTCGGTTTTCATATGAATCGAATGATTCAAATAGAGAATCGTAGAATTCTAACAACATTGATTAAATCTATAATAAGCATTTTATATTTGTGATGGTAATGATTAAGTTCCAAATTGCTTGGTATTTGAATTTAGCGATTGTGATGAGAGTTTAATTGGAAGATGTATGGCACCAAATAACCTTAAATCTTACGTGAAGATGTTAAAAGAGTAAACACTTGTAATTCTTAACATGTTTTGCGTTCACATGAGCATGGCTTTTGGAGGAATCAGGCAGTCACTCCTCTTTATTAGGCCTATATATATATATAATCAATTTTTTTCTCTAGTTTTGGGTTTGTGTTGTGCTATTTGGAAGAGTTAAAACTAGAAAAACCAATTAAAGGAACAGGAAGAAACACTTTTTCTTTTTTTGGTTTTCTGATGTTTCTACAACATGTTTTTCTGCAAGTCATTAAATAGTTAAAGCAATTATCTTTTAATTCAAATAAGTGATCAAATCATGAAAACAGAAACCAAAAACCAGGTCTGCTCATAATCTGATGCAATTCACTTGGAAGATACTGTGGTGAGGATTAGAAGGGATTGAAATTAAACCAGTTTAATAATTGGTCGAATGAACCTTGGGAAAGAAAGAATGCAAACCAGGGACCTCATCTTCTGAAGGAAAATGTAGATTTCAGTCAAATAAATATCAACACGCAGTGGTGAAGCATAATTTCATTAGAAAGGGATGGATTAAATACTTTTCTGATGTGTGCATGGATACCCAATTTCACAATCCCTTTACTACTAATTATGTATTTACTATTAATAGGACAATACTTACATTTCTATATATATCAAATCCTATAACAAACAGAAATTTTCTCCCGTGCAAATAATTATGGTTAGGAGCTCAGAAGGACCAGTTCCACAGTGGATATACACAAACAAGTACAACCATGAATTGATTAATATTAAGCACCTTAAGCAGGCAAGCGTTCTTTACTTTTGTCCTCTTCTAGTTAGCCTTTCCATAGAAAACAAGGCTGTACAAAAATCCTTGTTATATCCAATTTTCCTTTTTCCTATCATTCATTCCAAATAGAACGATGGCATCAGAGATAATAGAAGAGAAGGATGAAGAGACTGGTTGCTTTATCAACACAGAGGCTGAAAAGAAAAAAGTCAGAAAGATAATACAGTATCAAAAATCAATATATAGGTCTTCCTCTTCCATGGCTTCAACTTCAGCAGCTTCTGCTTCTTCCTACTCTTCATTGAACAGAAACGCAAGTTTACTAGATTTGATGAGAAGCGGAGACGCATCTCTCAGGAGATTGTTTGACATGGAGTATACCAGTTTGGCTACCCATTTTCAGGAATATTGTTGCTCACCTGTTACAAAGACTATACCTTCGTGGGGAAGCGAAACCGACGGCAAAATGGCTGATCCCTGTGCAGAAATCAAACAGACCAGGATCTTTGACAGTCTTAGAAATGATGGAGTTAGTGATTTTGCCTCTGATCGTAGTAGTTCTATGGATCCTCAATTTGGATCCAAGGATTTAGGAAGAGTTAGACTTGGTAGACGTAGGTTGTCTGGAACAAGGTCATTCAGAAGATTACCAGGGTTTTGTTTATGGAAGGCAGAGGATTTTGATTGAATCGGTTACAGATTATGATCTGTGGTAAATGGTTATGAGAGTGATTTTCTTCTTTTATTGTTTTCTTTTTTTTAAAAAAAAAAAAAAGAATTGTTTGATGAAATAGTAGCATTTATGTAATTATTCTCAAAGAAAGAAAGCCTATTTATCTAAAAATCAGAAACTTTGACCTCTTTTACAATATGTTTTAACGAAAAAATACATGATGTTGAAATTGTTCGAACAAAAATGTCATCGGGCGAGAAAATCCGGCTAAAATGCTTACGTGGACGTCGGACACAATATTTTAAAAAAAAGAAAATGAGTCAGCAAGTGATAGTCAGCATGCCAACCTAAAACGCATCGTTCAGAATCATATTCTTTCCTAGAATTTGAAAAAATAAAAAAACTAAACATCAATCTCCACAAAAAAAATGTGCAGTGCATCGGGTCACTTCTGTCTTCCTCTCTCTTTCTAAACCCATCGCCACCGACTCCACTACTTGATTCTGTGTCTCCATCTCTCATGAATTCCGATGAAGAACAAGACTCAGTTGCCTTCTTTATGTTTCTCGGTGATTGGTAAAACTCTTCTCAATCCTCCTCTGATGCCTTCCTGGTCGGCTTTGTGGGTTGCTTTTGATTTCGGGAACATATTCCAGTTTTGGTGGGTTGCTTTTGATTTCTAGAATATATCCCAATTTAGGCTTTCAGAGACTATAGTAGCCAAGAAGATAAAAAAAGTGTGGATTAAAAAGTTTAAATGAAGGTACTGTTTGATAACACCCAAAATAAATTATAACATAGATTAAATAAATTATAATATAGATTATAATACAGTTTAATTATAAAAATAAATCTGTATTTAGTAAAATAATTTATTTAGAAAAAAAGTTAGATTATAATATAAAAAATTAGTAGAACTAACATTCAAAAATAATTTAATAAATTACAGTTTTTTTTTATACTCTTACTCTTTTTTATCAAATAATAATAATTAAATTATATATAATATAATTATTAAACTATTTTTATTATATAAAGTGAAATATTTAATATAATTTTTATAATATATATTATATATTTTATTTATATTATATATATATATTATTTTATATTTTTTCTACTAATATTTTTAATTAAATTAATTATATTATGAGTTAGAAACTAAATTTAGATTATCATTAGTTGAAAGAGAAATTAGGGACTCTAGAGCCTCCCAAGGAAATCATTAAGTCTAAAGAATAAACATCAAAAGGAGGAATTATATCTTCAAAAAAAAAAAAAAAAAAGATTACGGTGGTTGATGAATAGAGGAATTCTAGCTATTATCTTAACTTAAATATATGAATTGTTTGATGAATTATCATTCTAATCAGAGACCCAAGCCATTGTGTGATGGGATTCTCGCAGATGACATTTTTGTTATCTGCGTATAACAGAACAGCGAATCGGATTATTTCAAGAAACAAAAAAAAGAAAAGGAAATGAGATCATTTCAAGAAACAGAACAGCGTATATTACTATTCTTTTATTATTATTATTATTTTTCCTGCTGTATTTACAAATGACACAATGCTGAGAGATTGATCGAGCTATGACAGTTTCTTCTTCGATTCGGATTTTACTGCTTTGCCTGTTCCATTTAAGTATCCCCACTAAGCTGAAGCAGCTTGGCCTGTACCCACATCTTGAATCAGCCTGGTTTACTGGTTTCTTCAAAAGCCCACCAACGCGAGTCCAATCAACCGGGTAAAAGGCTATATCCAGGTCTTCCTGTCTTCTCGACTACTCTGGAGACGAAGGAAGGACCATTTTGTTTCCATCCAAAGTTACAGCAAATTCCTCAATGAACTTGAATACAAGTGACTGATTCCTGTCAAAGACTGACACTGCGTTATTTAATCTGGTCTTTTTCTACACAGCATCAATGCTCTGTGCTCAAATCGAATTTCACAGACCCACGAAACTATGAAGTCAGTGTCCAAATATACACCTTCATACTTATACAGAACTGCGAGCCGAACAAGATGGGAAAGATTCTGAGGCAGGGGAATTTCTCCAAGGTATTTGTTTCTGTTGGTTCTAATATGGATTTAACATAAAATCCGAACCAATTTCGTTATTATTTCCAAGATCATAAACATGCATAATCCAAATTTCAATCACATTATAATAGAATGAATTGAAATTATGAACCACAACTTAAATGCTTACCTCTTAATGTTAATCCACACAGGAACTGAGAGAGTTTGCTTTAAACAATTTGAGAGAATTTTTCTTTTTTTAGTTTATGTAATCTAATGTCTTGAGTTGGTTCAATGAGGAGTTTAAGCATGAGTTATATTTCAAGCAGATACTATTGGATGCGGAAATGATTTTTGGATTGAGGGAAGTTATAGGTTTCGGTCAAAAATAAAGATTTCAAAAATTTTTTAATTTGACCGAAATATGCAATCAAATATTGTACGATATACAAACACATTTTGTATGTTAACATTGAACATTTATCCATAACTTTTTCAAAACATATTTTGTAACATTTGTAGATAATTCCAATTTGTCAAGATCATTTTATGATTTTATAGAACAAAATAGAAAAATAAAAGGTTGAAACAAACTTTTTTGAACTAAGTTCACAAATTGTGTAAACCAAGCAAAAAGACCAAAATGTTTAATTGTCTTTGATGATCCTCTTTTGCTAATTCCAGATGTATGATCACAAAATTTTTCACTTAAATCGAAGAAGAAAAATTGAGAGAAAAAAAAAATTTCTTAGGAACCGTTCGGTTCCCCAAATTCCTACCCCCTAAATTTTAATCATTCTGCATTGGCAGAAGAAATAATGGGTGGTGGTTGGAAAAATTTGACTTTTTTTATGATGCAATGATGATGTAACAATTGTATACTTAATTTCTAATTACCACCATTAATCATAGAATCAATATTATTTTTTATTATCGATAATAATTACTTTAATATACCACTATGGTTAATTTAATTAACAACTTAATTAAAGTATAATAATTTTAATTAACACTTTAATTAAAATTATAAAATTAATCAACATTAATTTTAACTCAAATAATATAAGTAATCATTTCTAATTTAATTCTCAATTAAACTAACCCTCATATCATAAATATGGAGTAACCAAATAATTTGATTTGGGTGTGGCTTATAAGGTCAATAATTTTATTAGAATGAAAATATAATATTAACTCTTTAATATTATATCGGATACAATTTTCGAATTCCTCGTATACATTAAATATCATTTCGGAATTCTCTTTTCAATTACCGATAAAATCTCGAATATTAATTTGACTTCTAAATCATAATATTAAGTCATTTCATTATGATCCCGATATTGATTAGAGTCACAGCATGTCAAACCATATTAATCAATATACTAATGAGTTGTCATTTGCATTCTGATTAAAATAAGACTTATCATTATTAGTCTAATTAATAATATTGATCTTATATAGAATAAGTCATATTTCTCCTGATCAGAAATATATTTTATTAGAACCAAAATATCAGCTCCATTAGGATCTTGTCCCTGGTGCTGTAGGGTAATGAGTCCTACTATTGATAGTCTCGTGTGTCACTATATAACTAACTGTAGTGATTACGAGCCAAATTATCAAGTATAGATAGTCTAGTACAATGCAAGACCACCTTCACAGCTATCCATGAAAGGACAATCTTGACATTTCAAGTCAAATGACTCCGAGTCATAAAAGCCTCATATATTATGACCAAAATAATAACTATTGACATCTAGCACTATCTATACAGTTATTATCATGCGTCACTATTTGGTACTCTTAACTCTTTAAGAATCTACTAGTTTATCTAGATATCATTATATAATGAAGAATGAGATCTCTCCTCAAAATAAACTATGTGATAACCTAAAGGCTTAATGAATGTCCAATTCATTGTCCTATTCTGATTATGAATATTTTTAAGACTATCTTTTATCAGAAACATTTATCTCATTATTATCAACAACTTGATAATAAATTCTCTGTGGATAATCAAAAAGTTATATATTTCATAGTCTAATGTAACTACTACATTCATAATTTTATCAACAATTTGAATATTTTATTTATTATGAATGTGAAATATACACGTGTCTATTGTAGTACAATATTTAATATATAAAAAGCAGTGAATGTATTAAGACATGCACACCATTGATAACAAACTCTCACTTACACTAATATCATTCACTATAGTATCTAAGATCTATCTTTTGAAGATGGTGGTTTAACTATGCCTATGTTATAAACTTCGTGAATGGATCAGTTGCATTGTCAACTGATGAAACTTTTTGCACCTAGATATCACCTCACCCAACTATTTCTCTATTTAAATGATAATGCCGAAGCATATATTTGAAGTTCTTGTGATACTTTGGTTCCTTAGACTATGCTATAGCCTCATTATTGTCACAATACAAAGGAGTGAGACTATGTATAGATGGAACCGCATCTAAATCCATTAGAAAGTTTTTCAACCACACGACTTCTTTGGTGGCATCTGAGGCTGCTATATATTCGGTCTCTATTGTAGAATCAGCAATAGTCGTTTACTTAGAACTTTTTCATACTACTGCTGCACCATTCAAAGTAAACATGTACCTTGACGTGGATTTTAATTCATCCTTATATGATTGAAAATCAGAATTTGTGAATCCAGCCATACTCAAATTGTCTCCTTCATAAATCAAGAATAAATATTTAGTTCTTCCTAAGTACTTAAAGATTGCCTTGAGTGTTGTCTAGTGTCCCTCACCTAGATCAGACTGATACTTGCTAGTCAAGCTAATAGCAAAGACTATATTTGGTCTAGTACACAACATGACATGCATCATATTGCTTATAGCTGAAGCATATGGTATCCAGCCATTCGTGCTCTCTCTTCATGAGTTTTGGGACTCATCTCCTTTGAAAGATGTATGTCATGCCTCATAGTTTTAACATTCATCTGCCATATCTCATAATCATAGTATGTGGCAATAGCTCAAGAGGTTGAGGTAATTCCTCTTTCTCTTCAAAAGTCTATGAATTCTGCTCCTTGGATATGTGTGTTTTGGACCTAAGCTCGTAGGGCCTTTAAGAGGATGGCTCACTATATTTAGCTTTTTTGCTAGTACCTAGCATAAAATCAAGATCAACAATCTAAACAAAAACTAAAATGCATAACTAAAATAAAATGAAAGCAAAAACAAAAATAAAAATGCATAAAACAATCTTAATTAATTAAAAATACATTGACAAGCTAATTAACTAAGAATCCAATCAACAATTCCCCGACAATGGTGCCAAAAACTTGATGTTACTCAAATATTAACTCACAAGTGTACGAACTAATTGTAGATTGGCAAGACACTCCCGAAGTCGATCTCACGAGAAATTGTTTGGCTTAAATTCCTAATTAATTCTAGATTACTAATAAACATAAGAAAATTAAATCTAAACACTCTAATCCCAATTTTAATGATTGAATTCATTAACTAAATACTGGAAATAACTGAAAAGCAAATAAACCAATGGAAGGTACTCAGTTTTGCATCTCCTAACTTTGCATTCCCCTCAATAATTAAACCTAATGAATTCAAATTTCATGACTCTCGCCTTATAGCACTAATTAACTAAATCAATGATTTAATTAGTGTTCAGCCCAATTTTTAGGTTAAATTAAAGATGATGTTCCTAATAATTAAATTCCAAGATTTTTATTCCCAGATTAATAATTGGTGATCAAGCAATTATCAATATAGAAATTAAATAAGCCCCATTGAAACTGAAAGAAAATCATGAATTCATTCCATCATAATAAAAATAGGTTCATACAAAGTTAGGATTTACTCACCGAGCACCCTTTAAAAGTCTAGCCTAGCATCTCTATAACATTGATCATGTTCATATTGAATACTAAACTATACATTACAATAGATAATAGAAAAAGAATAAGAAAACTAAATATGCTTCCTGGATAAGTCACTCTCTAAGCTTCAGAAAGGATGATCACTAATTCTTCCACTCTATACCGAATCAATCTTCAAGAACAAATTAGTTCCCTTAGTGCAAAAATAGTCTGCTGAAAAATAAAAGCAAAAATAGATGGTAGCTGGCTAGATCCCTTAAACCGTAATTAAAATTATGTATTTATATCTCTTAAAGTCCTACTTGAGATCTAACTCTTAAAAATAGTCATTCCCCATCTAAAACAATATAAAATCGTCCCAAATAGGTCAGGTCTCCTATTCCAATATAATTTCTTCCTTTTTAAGTGTAATTATCGAATATGTGGGAAACAGTCTGTCTCTTGCGTGATGGTTGTTGCATGCGTGACAGCAGCTTTACTCTACTACCTTTATTCAGGCATTGCATGCTTGATACAAAATTACTCATTTTCATGCTAATTTATACTCAAAAAACTTCTAATCACTTCAAACTCCTCTTCAAACCTAAAAATATGAATTTACACATTTTAAGTATCTAAAATCAAAATAAAACCTACATTAAACCGCTGAAATTACTCAATAAGATACAGTAATTAAACACACATCAACCAGACCTCTCTTACATTATTAATTATGTTTTTCAGTTCATGCATGCTCCTAAACTTGCTCATTTGAAGTTGGTTCGCCGTATACTTCTATATGTGAAGGGCACGATTGACATTGGATTACATCTTTCTTCATATACTACTCTTAATCTTTGTGCCTTTTCATATGCTGATTGGGCTGGATGCCCCACCACAGGGCGGTCAACTACTGGCTACGGTACCTTCCTTGGAACTAGTTTGATTTCATGGTGTGCCAAGAAGCAACATACGATCTCTCGCTCTAGTACCGAAGCATTATACGGTGCCATGGCCAACACCGCTACCGAGATTACTTGGCCGACTTACATTCTTAAGGATTTTCGTGTTTCACACTTCTCTCCACCTACACTGTACCGTGACATACTTAGTGCTTTCTACATGATAGTTAATTTGTGTTTCATGCTCAAAGTAAACATATTGAGTTAGATTATCATTTTGTATGAGAACGCGTTGCACTTGGACTTCTAGTCACTAAACATGTCTCCACTGATAAACAAGTTGCCGACATATTTACTAAACTCATGTCAAAGGTTGTTCTTCATTCTTTCTACAACAAACTTTACCTCCAACCCCGACTCAGTTTGAGGGGGGATATTAGCACAATAAAAACCTCCACCAGCAATCACAATTTTCGCAATCAAAATGTGAGTAAATGGAGTGATAAGGAGCGCTGTAAATTGTGGAGTGATAAGGAAAAATTTATTCACAATAATAGCCTTATTAGTAGAGATATTTTGGGAGATTACATAAGTCAAAATGCAACAACTTCAGTCCAAGATGGTAATCCAACCAAGAAAATCAAAAATCGTGGGAGATAATTTTGCTGTTTTCGTGGAGTTTACCTTTTGAAGATCCTCTCCTTATCTCTTGTAACATTTTTTTTTTCTCTCTCTCTTCCTTGGTTATATATATTTGATTATCAAGTGCTTTTTTTTTTTTACGATTCAAGGATCATATAAGAAAATACAAAAATTTCCCTTAATCTCAAATTTTCTCTCTATTATATTCACAAGATTTCAATTTGATATCTTACTTAGGAAATCAAATACCCAACAATTTAAACCAACATACATTGGTTGATAGGAAAATTCATTTCAATAAGAATATATGTTGCTACATATAAATATGTTATATATTAAGTAAAATATTTAAATTTTATTATTGAGGATCAACATGTTAATCTTCAGACTCGTTGAACAGAAATAGGCCATTTAACGTTGGATAAGATTGGGTTGTTTGTCTGTATCACCGAGTGCATGAAATCCTTAATGTTTTTCACTTGAGTTTTAAATTAGCTTTCAATCTTTTTTTTTTTTCCATAAAAAATTTGCCTCTAAGTCTCTCCATTGTTTCAATTAAGCTTTTTCATTAGTTTTTTTTTTTATTTCAATTAACGATCTTAAATTATGGATTTTATCTATATCAATCCATTGCTATTTATTTAAAATTAAAAATTAAAAATTATTTTTTGCTATAATTTTAAAATTGACGTTTTATTTAATTCAACATTTTGTCAGATTTTTATTCATAATTTCATCGATATACATTTTTTTAATGAATGATAATAAATAAAAATGATTGAATAAAATAAAAATCTAATAAAATATTAAATTAAACAAAATATCAATTTAAAATTACATTTAAAATAAAAGAGGACTTCTAATTTTTTTTAAAAAAAGTATTGGATTGCAAGAAAAAATTCAATTGTAAAGCTGAAAACAATTAATTTAGACTAAAAAACTAATAGAAAGACTTAATTAAAATAATTGAGAAACATTAGAGGCTAATTTATTATAAGAAAAAGATTGGTGGCTAACTTAAATTTTAGGTGAAACATTAAGGATCATTCTTGTAATTATCTCTTCAATTTATTAAAATGCGTGCCTCTATGAAAATATTTGTTGCCGTGAATAGAGATGAGTATTTGGTAATTCAGTTACAAAACTAAAAAAATTTTAGTAATTCTTAAAAAAGGCATCATGAATATCTAAATGAATAAAAAATTTAGTTACCGATTTCCAAATTAAAAATTTTGATAATTAACGGAATTTTTAAATTTTACTTTAATTTATCAATTTTTTTATTTTATTTAATATATAAATAAAAATATTATATAAATTGAAATACTATAAAATAATATATTTTTTAAATAAAACAAAAAATGTATTTGTGATAAATATAAATATTATAATAAAATTTATAAAAATTTAAAAATTTCAGATATTTGATTATTACTATAGTACATTATCGAAATAATTCAAATTTAATTTTATTATTGTTTACCAAATTAAATTTTTTTCGGTGTAATAATTAATTATTAAATTTTAATGATTTAATCACCTTTGCCCCAAGCACGCAAAGAAATATTTAAGCGCCGCAGCGCGCCGTCTGAGATCGAACACGCAATGGATGAACATTCCAGGTGGTGGGGACAGTAAAGCAAAAGGTGGCGCTCTCTACGGCTATGCATGAAAAATCAGAAATACGTTGCTCCCAACTTTAGTTGACACGCGTCACTATTTCATTCGATGGAGTTCTTTTTTTTTTTTGGTTTTTTCCTCTTTCCTCCAACCTATAGAAAGGCGAATAGTTTACAGTGAAGCGAGCTTTGTTCTATTTAGTGAGATTATTTTGTGTTTTGAAAGCATAGCGACAGCGAATAAGACCTGTAACATTCTCAAACGACTGCGGTCGGGGAGAGAGGAGAAGAGAATCATGTCATCGTTCACCGGCTCATTTGGAGACGAGTCACGACTCGCCGCCAGCTCAACTCGTTCTTTCGACGATGATGGATTCTTCTGCTATGATTCTCGCTTACCTTCTCAGCTATTCGACTCATTCAACAACTTCGATACCGACTCCGTCAAGGACTCGGCAGGTGATTCGTCGCCGATCTTTACTTCTCAGGTATATAGCGCCGGGGATGACTTGTTCTCTTCCCCGCCAGTGAGCGAGAGTCCGCCGTCGATCTTCTCCTGCGTGGGTGGAAGATTCTCGACTTTCTCTCCGGGGCAAAACGGGTTGGGGTTTAACATGGGTTTTGGGGGCTCCAGTGGTCCGATCCTGCCGCTTCCAGCAGAGATGAAGCCAGAGGACGGTTTCGCATTGAGAGAGTGGCGCAGGTAAGCTCTTCGGTTACGTACTCATCTCTCTGTGAATCCCTGATATTGGTTAATTAGATGATGATCTCGCCATTTCCCAAATAAGTCTCAAACTGAGTCTTTGAAACTCTAAATCGAAACAAGAAAGCTTGCATAGATCTGATGGTGATATGACCCGTGAATGAAAATGCAGGCAGAATGCGATTAGACTGGAGGAGAAGGAGAAGAAGGAGAAAGAGATGTTGCAGCAGATAATTGAAGAGGCAGAAGAGTATAAAAGGGAGTTCTACAGGAAGCGCCAATTGAATATTGAGAACAAAAAAGCCTCTAATATGGAGAAGGAGATGGTGAGATACAAATATGTGATATTTTATACTTTTCTCTTCACCAGCTATATATGGCACATTTAAATTAGATAGGTTAATTATATTCATTAATGTCAACAAATTTGAACTTAAGTGCTATTTTTGCTCCACTGAATTGAACTTATAGGTTGCATTTTGAATTCTTAAAAGAAATTTCCTGAAGTGTTGAGTATCACCCAGCTCTTAATTTCTAATTTTCAAGTGTGAAATATTCATGATTGATTGTCTTATTTCAGAAAAATAGTATGGAGGATAAATTAGTATGAACTGAGTTTTTGAATTTTAATCGAATCACAAAGTGTCATGCACTCGAAGTGCATTGATGTGAGAATTAAACCTCTTTATGTGAGTATAGCTGGAAATTTTGGTTAAATTAATGTTAGAGTTGTCAATCAAAATTATAAAACAGAGAATGTTTTATAGATATACCTGTCCCTCGAAATGGCTACTATATATAGCAAGAAAAATGATACGTGTCTCATCCATTTTAGTATCAACTTCTGTCCAGCATACATTAAAGTATTGTATTTTACCAGCTCAGCTCACCTGCTTCTGTTGCTCAACCTGCATTAAATGTTTTAATGCAGTTGAAACAAGTTGGTATAAAATAAGTTAGGCTATCCTTGTCAAATAAATAAATTAGGCTGTGTAATATAATTGGGAAAAATTGATCAATATAGCAATGGGTTTTGTGAAAGCGTGGCATCAATTAGTAAAGCATGTGCTTATATTCATTTATGTTCTATATTTTTACATGCATATATATACGTATATATATATATATGTCAGATGTTTCTGGCAAACCGGGAAAAGTTCCATGCTGAAGCAGAGAAGAATTATTGGAAGGCAACTGCAGAGCTGATTCCGCACGAAGTGCCGGCCATAGAGAAACGAGGAAAGAAGGAACAAGAAAAGAAGAAGAAGCCGTCCATTGTAGTGATCCAGGGACCCAAGCCTGGAAAGCCAACTGATCTTGCAAGGATGCGTCAAATACTTGTGAAGCTAAAGCATAATCCCCCTCCCTACATGAAGCCCAAACCACCAGTACTGGAACCCGAATAAGATGTTAAGACTTCAACTGCTGCTGCCACCACTGAGGCTACAGCTGTGGCTGCCACTCCTGAGGCCGTAGCGGCTGCTTGAAAGTGAATAAGCTGCTGCATGTTGCATATTTATGTGACAGTAATTACTTGTGAATTCTCTCAAAGCGTTTAGTCTAATCTTGAACTTTATGATGTCAGAAAGTTGGCATATGATCTAATGGGCAAATTTGGCATGCTTCGGCGGTTTACTGTGCAGAAATGTTTTCATTGGTTGTAATGTTCTGATGTGATTTTCCGTTCGTAATCAGCCTTTTTTTTTTTTTTTTTGCTCTTCTATTTTTTGGTGTCTTTATGTTTTTCTCCTCGAAATGGACATCGCTATCATGTCAGAGGTGCTGGGCTGCTGGTTCGATTTCAATTGAGCCTCAAAAGTGATTCTGGCAATTGAATCAGAATCAATTGTTCTTTGATCAGTTCGGATCTAAAAATCTCAGCATAGCCCGGAAAAAACCAATCAAGTGGAGAATGATAACTTTAGAAGCAACCCGAATTTGGAATTTACCTTTCATTATATCCATTCCAAAAGTTCATTTTTATTTTTCAATCGAGCTTGGCTAAAAGATAAAGCCCAGCTCAGAATGAAAGACGACAGGTCAGACTATTAAGGGCCAGGCGTACTTCGCGATTTCCAGCAGCAAGTGCGGTCGAAATTAAAATGTAGTGTCCTATGGATGAACAAATGCTGTGACCTTTAATAAATAGCTTGGCCGAAATATAATGACTAAATTGTATAAAAAATTTGGAATTTTACACTGTATTATAATTATATCCAATTCATTAAAAATTTAAATTTAATTATATATATTTTAATTTTTATAACAAATTTTACTTTTAATAGTCTGTCTGGACCTCTATCGCATTCTAAGTGGCGATTATGTAAAAAAAATATAAAATGGTGATGTGGAAGTCTGGCGCTTAAATGACAAATTTGCCACCAAGATGTTCTAATCAAACGGCGCCGTTGGATGCAGACCAAAATGTCGCCGTTTGAGCAAGTAATTACAAGTGAGGTGTTCTGTCCTTCACAAGTGGTTGTCCTTCACGGCGCAGTTTTTACACTCTTTCGAGATTCAAGTGGGGCCGGAGTGTTCTTTTGCAGATAAGCTTTTCCTCATGTGGAAAGTTTGGGGCAGAATTTGGCAGAAAATAGAACAAAATCTCACAAATTAACAGTGATTGAAAACAATAGGAGTGCAAATCATGGGCGTCAACGAATGAAGAAAAATCCATTTACACAAATATATACAATGCCCAAGGGAATTACAAGCTAATAACTAGTGAAGATTATAAATTTTTGAGAAAAAAATACTATCTTTTGGCAAAATCAAAATATGATAAGCTTCTACCTTTCGGTCGCGGTGGCAAGTGACTGGAATAATCACAGGCATATCGTCGGCAAGTACATCTCCGGCAACGTTTTGGCAGAGAAGGGGTAATGGGAATAAGAAAGAGAAGAAAAGGGGGCCTGCTGGGATTAGTTGAAAGGAAATATAAAAAAAAAAAAAAGAAAAGAAAGAAAGCATGAGATCCGATGGGCATTAATATATTTTGGTCTGCATCAAAACGGCACATTTTGGTCTGCATTTTGCTTCTCCATTAGGTTTTCCAATTTTTAGCAAGTTAAAGAAGCAAGGAAATGCATGAATGGGCGGCATTTTGGTCTGCATCAAAACGGCGCCGTTTGATTAGAACATCTAGTTGGCAGATTTGCCACTTAAGCGCCACTTCAGACTTCCACAGTACCATTTTATATCATTATTTTTTTCCACAGCCACCTGGGATAGGATAGAGATCAGACCACCCAAAACAAATTTTGTTACAAAACCTAAAATACATATAATTAAATTTAAATTTTTAAAAAATTTGATATAATTGTGACAAATTTCAAAATTTGTAATTTAGCCAAATATAATTACATATGTTTGCATGTAATGCATGTATTTTTTAAGTTAGACCTTGCACAAATTCAGAAGCAAAACTCCATGTCAGCAACAAATTTGCATTATAGATATGCATAAACCTGTAGGAGATCTTCAGAACAGTTTGTATTGGTGCAAAGTTGCTCCAAAGGATAACTCACAAAGAATATGGCTCATCAACTGATTCCAGTTGATTGTTTCAACCACTCATTGAAAGCATTGAAAGTTAACTGCCTATCCACTATCAATTCCCTCAGGGAACAAGACATCCTAAATATTACAGCAGGATGAGGTCCCAATTCATATAGGATACAGAAAATAGGAACAATTTTTTAATGTTAATGGTCCCATATTTCACTTACCTGATTGACTGATAGGAGAGGAATGTCCTTTATCACTTCCATACTCATTGACTTCCATTTCTATCTCATCGACGAAAAGGGAGTTGTTCATACTTAGCTCTGAGCTAGCATTGCTGCTTGTGGCGAGAGGAGAATCTAAAAGACTATTTGTCCTGGTTTTGCTAGATCCTCCCGACCTCACACTATACAAAGAGGAAGCAGGAATGGTGGTAAGTGGGCGCCGATTACCTGAAATACTTCGCCTTATATCCTGCTCAGGGAACAACTTCAATCAATAAGAGTTTCATATGAACATTAATATGGAAAATACTCGCCCAGAAATTACGCGTACTAACAGTTTTTTTAGCATACAAATAGTTCCAATATGGTTTTTGTTTTATATGAACTTCAGCAAAATAATGTAAAGTTGCATACCATATGCCTCAAAGCCATATCTAGAGATTTCTTTGAGAGTGTTCTACCAAAACCCGTGCTATCAAGGGAAGACAACTTCCCACCTGAATTATTATGAGTAGCGTGATGGTCATCTTGCTTCGGTGGTGCCAACTTCCTCATGTTAACAACTCTTTCAACCATTTTTGTTCCCATTAGTACAGGGTTCACATCATCACTGCCATTGGTTTGTGCTCTGCTCTTAGAGGGAATAACGATACGACTGCCATTTGCACTACCGTTTGGAGCCCTTCCTCTAGCAGGAGAGCACGATTTTTGTCTAGATCTTCCTTTAGAACCAGTCGTAATACAAGACGACTGAATATTTGCGCCACCTGGTCTACTCCTCGAGGCTGAAGCTGGCCTTTCAGGTAATGATGTTTTTAAATTTGGTGGGACATCAAGAGAGAAACCAGGCATCTCATTTGGTTTCCAAGGCCTAGACTTTACAGTAGGAGAACTGCCACGCGATGCTACTGGATTTTTCAAAGTTGTTGAAACAGACTTTGTCACCGAATATGAGCGACCTCCAGACTTGGTCGGAGTCGATGATCTTGCTGTTGACTTGGAAGCATGAACTGAGGATCTGGCAGTTGGCGTTGAGGAGCGTGTTAGAGTTCTCGAAGGAGTGGATGATCTTACAGGAGGACCAGCAGGCTTAGAAGAAGGCAAGGTGGCCCGTGAAGTGGGAGTGGAAGGTCTTGAAGGTTTAGCAGTAGTAAGTAAAGTGGGCCGCCCAGTTGGCGTTGCAGGTCTGGTAGCAGATGATGTTGGCCCCCCAGATGAGGAGGGCCTTCTGTTATTGGTATTCGAATTCAGTGTAGAGGGCAACAAAGTTCGCTTTGTTGCTACGTTAGTCCTTGAAGTAGGTTCTTCCTGGATGTTTGTCATCTGCAACACCAAGCCAAAATTAATTTGCATATAAAATAGTTTATGAGCATTCTAGGTATTCCTTAGTAACTAGAGTGGAGAGAACGTTGAGAAAAGAAGAAACTTTATGTTGCACTAGGTTAATCATTTTAAAAGGCTTGACATTGCAGCATTCTTACCCTAGACTTCAAAGCAGTGAAACGGGCATTGGCCAGCCCATTTTGATTCATTACAGTATTCTGCAATTCCGTCCCCAAGGAAGGAAAAAGTGGTGTCCTGGGAGGTGTAAGAAGCCTGAATGCAGATCCGTTATTAATATCAGCCAAAAGACATTCTTTCCAGACTACATTACTATAATTAGGACCAATCTGTTATACAGCAAACCAGAGTGCCAAATGCATTTTCTATGTATGAATGTTTGTAATCTATGACAGCATTAATTAACATCTGGAATCAACTTCGTCAGCAATGCCTAGAACTCTATTCCAGATGAGTGGCAGTAGTTTATGCAATTCACAAATACAGGACACAGAAACTGAAGAACCACATAAGACACATAAATATATGTTTATAATAGAGGAAAGACATAAAAGTGTAAATTATGGAAGACCTTTCTATTCAGAGATGCAGAAACTAATCATTTGATTCATGTTTTAATTTCATTTATATAAAAGAAAAAGTGATCACTGGACTCAATTTCCCTGGCTGGATTTAACTTTGCCAAAAAGATTAGCAGAGGCCAGGGATATCTAATACTCAAAATTCACCCATATTAACAATATCTATGTTCCGACTCTAAACATTTCCTTTCAAAAATTATAGTCGTCTACCGGATAATACCAGTCAAGAACTGAAATAATTTCTTAAGTACAGTCACCTCAGGTGTTAATAGCAAATGCCAGCTGTAGGGCTATAACAAATTTTCTTCAAGGAAAAAACCGACGCTGCTGCTTGGCAATTGGCATCATCCACTAGTTTTTTATTACCAATTAAGAACGACTTGTTGCTAATAAATGCTTGCAGTTCACATAAGCTGTGTATTGTATATGTTATTGTTACCTCTATTGATATCTAATTAAATTTGAACTACCATTGAATTTTTCAAGTTATTGAAATTGTACAGCCCGTTTATTTCATTAAATTAGCATTCTCTCCTCCAATCAAACATCAAAAGTAAAATGACTTATGCCATATCATCCTTTAATTTAAACCAATGATACTCACTGACATTTAGCTAGGACACAAAAGCATTGACAATCATATTTCAAGAAATTCGGTAGCATCAATTCAAGATGGGGTCTACATCATATTTTTAAGTGGAAAAGGCCAAAACCGCAAGTCAAATATGAATGATTGACTATGAGAAAAATTAAAAAATAAAGTAAAATTAACAAACAGCCATTTTCCAAGCAAGAGATATAGTATAAGTTAACACATTACCAATCATAATCAGATTTATCATTCCCTGAATCCAGAAACTTTTGAGCAGCGGTTTTCCGAGCCGCAACAGAGGAAATTATCTTAGAAACTGGAGTACCTGTAGGATTATCGGTTCCTACATAATTAATAAACCACGCAGCTAGCTCAAAAATCAATATATATAGAAATTAAAACTCAGTATCCGTTAACATCAAATTCAGAGCAAATAAACGGCGCCTCTTCGAACCTAAACAAGCATCAAGGCTATCGGACTTGTCTAGGAAGTTAGTTTTCTCCTTCTGATTCCCCCGTCTCCGCAGCTCGAGGAAAAGCGCCAGCTCTTCATCTATCTCTTGCGTCACCATCTCCAAAACCATTCCTTTGGAAGTTTGTTACCTCAGTTCATAAGTAGATTGAAAACTCGCCTCTGGTTTAAAGACGACGAAGGATCATCAAATATAGGCTATCGATGAGAGTAAGAATTGTAAAAGAAAAAGAAAGGAGCTTAGATCTGAAATCAAAACACCATTAACGGACGCAAAAACTGATATATGTATACATGCCATTAATTGAAGCTTTGTATGAGAAAGGGAAATTAATACAGTAAATCTCTGTTTGATGTTCAAAGTCAGCAAGGAAAAGAGAAAGCATGAAGGAAAGGCCGTTTTGTCTTCCTTGTGCTGTGATGCCTTTGACGAAAGGCGCTCTCCTTGCTGTTAGCAATGTTTTTAAAATTTAACAATAAAATAAAATAAATGTATTTTTCAAATTGCTATGCAAATGCCAAGAAAATATCAGATATTCACGAATATGCCATTGTTCAACTGTCCATATTGAGCCGAGTCGTTCGAGATTGCTGTTTAATATTTTAAAAATAGATTTTGAATTTTTTTATTTGATTGATTAATTTTTTTAATTTTTTATAAATTGTCTTAAAAAAGTATTTATTTACTTGTTTTTATTTCAAAATTTTTTTAAAAAAAAATCGAACTTTCAAATTTGTATAAAAAAATAATATATATTTTTAATTTTTTCAATAAAATAAATAAATTTTTAATATTTTATTAATTTATATATTTTAACCAATTTAGTAATTTTAATTTTTTTCAATAAAATGAATAAATTTTTAATATTTTATTAATTTAGATATTTTAACTAATTTAGTAAAAAAATTACTGATATATTTGAAGTTTTCGATGAGAAATATATGACCAACTCTAGATTCTCTTATTTTATTGAATATTTAATTTGAATTTTCCAATAACAACTTCTCAAAAAATCCACTTGATTTTGGGCGAGGATCGAAGAACCTAGTTACTAGTTATACCATAAAGCAAAGGTTGGTTAAAAACAATTGTGTTTTAGAGTTATTTACTTTGTTATTTTAGTATAAAAATGATAAACATTTTGTTTCGCATATGAAACATTGATGAATTATTTGTCTAGTGAGTAAAAGAAAATATGTTTATAGAAAAGTTCATACACATTAGTAATTTATTCCACCAAATTAACTGAAATTTCTAAATTTAATAAAATATTAAAAGTTTGTTGAATTAATTAAAAAAATTAAAAGAATATATTATTTTTATAGCATTGTAAAAATTTCAGATTTTTTTACTGGCCTTAAGTTAATTAAGGTATTATTTGTATTGATAGATTTTAAATTAATGGATTATAAGAATCATAAATTCTAAGAATTTTATGATTTAATTTGACTATAAAATATATGGATTGATAATATAGTTTTCCTTCGCCCGTGTTTAGTTGAATAATCACACTATATGGATTTGACAATTAATTTCTAATTTTATCTTTTACTGATAATAAATATAATTTTAAATAGATATAATACAGAAATAGAGTTATTTTATATATATAATTGTTGCTACTTATATAATTATAGATAAAAAATAACATATTTATTGGCATTTATATTATATATAGAATACAACATATAACTATCACCAATTATATAAAAAAAATATAATATGCAATTACTTAAAATAAAAGGAAATAGTCTTTATTGTTTTTTTAAAATTAAGTATACTTGGAAGATAGAAAATTAAATCTACTAAAATAAAAAATTTTATAAAAATTATATATTTTGATATTTTCTTAATTAATAAAACGATATATTTAATATAAATTTATAAATGGTTGAAACTAACATAACCCGACACTAACAGTTCCGATTAGAGAGAGAAATATTCGGAAGCAAACATTCTTATCTCTGATCACATGCTGGGGGACTAAATGGGAAAAAAACCTGCCCATAGGTAGTTAATGATTCGTTGTGCCAGTACTCAAAATGTGATCAATTTAAAAACATGTTTAGGTTCAAACGTGAGCTGTTGGATTTCTCGAGATGTGTCCGCCTCCATCTGACGGTCCCTATTTATCATGAGCAGAGCTCGTAAATCGTGTGGTTCAAATTTACTGGCTTGATTCGCCTTTCGGCCCCACTTTCTGCTTTTACGTTAAGGCAAGACCGACAAATTTGGCCCTGTATTTTTCGAATTTTCACATTATTTTGATAACTCTTATTCTATTAATAATTAAATATTTTAGTGATTTTTAAAATTAAATCGATATTATTAGATTATTAGTACGACTTTTCTATTATATACTGTCACGTTCAATTTAAATTAAATAAATAATAATTTTTGTCAACAAACTAACAATATTAGTTTAATTTTTAGAAAATTTAAAAAATTGTATTATGTGCTTTACCTTTAGTTGAATCACTATTCCTGCCACGTTGAATTCCATTATATAAATTTTTCTCTATATTTAATTTTCCTTGTTATTTTTGAAAATTATAATCTTTTATAAATTCAAATTTAAAATACTTTTCTACCTCATTTATACTCATTTCCCTTTATTTATTTTAGATAAATTCAATATATCATATTATTTATAAACTAATTTAATTATAAAATGAAATATATGCATATTCTATTTGAAATAACCGATAAAAATAAAATAATAAAATGCATTTCACCATATAATTAGATTAGTTTATAAATAATATGATAAATTCAATCTACCTAAAAATTTATCTTTATTTTGATAGATTTAGATTAGTTTATAAATAATATGATAAATTCAATCTACCTAAAAATTTATCTTTATTTTGATAGATTTATTTTACCGAGTTTGTAAACCTTCTCATACTGTTAATTTGTTTAACCTTTCAGCTACTACCAACTTCAATCTTGCAGTGCAGGAAGATATTTTTTTTGAACTGCAGTGCAGGAAGATATTAGTTAGTTCTGGCCACACTATAAGTGTTGGAAAAAAGTATTTTGGATCTACCAATACAAGAGATATGAACGTTCACAAGAACACAACTTACGCTACGTTGCTAGAGAGCTACTGCTCCTCAATGTGATTTTGTTGTATTCTTCAGTGTGATCGGTCAGACATCAACTTATTGGATTGAAGATTCTATGCTATTTAGTCTCCAATTAAGTGAGATTAAATTCTGATTTGCTTCCATAATTTTAATAATTTAATTTTGATTCTCCATAATTTTAAAACTTTAATTCTAATTATTTGAATTTTAGCTTTTCTATATATATGTTGTAATTTTATTGATTAATTAAGGATTTTTTCCTTTCTTTATTTTCCTTAAAAAAAATTAACAACAGTAACCTAGAATTAGAGCTGGGATCCAAATAGCACAGTTCAAATTTTCAATAGGCACTAATGTAGAGTACGAAATAGGTTCAGTACACCAGCTAGTTCATGAATCTTGACATGAAATTGAATGACTACTTGAATCATATTTGATTTCACAGATGCAACCCACCAATAAATTTAAGGAAAAATTACTATTTACTGTCTCTATTCTGATATAATACACTAATATATCTCTAAAATTTGAAAAATATACAATTTATTCCCTATAGTTTAGGGATAATATACTAGTACCTCCCGAGATTTGAAAGAGAATATAATACACTAATAAAAAAAAATATTATCTTTAGCTTGGGAAGACATTAGTCTAGTAAATTAAATTTTCAAGAAGGTACTAATACAATATGTTAAAATTTCAGGAAATAAATAGTATAATTTTCAAACTTTAAAAAGATATTAGTATATTATATCAAATTATAAGGAGCAAATCGTATATTTGTCAAATCTCAAGAAAATACTAATATATTATATCAAACTAGAGAGAGCAAATAGTAATTTTTCCTAAATTTAATAACAGCAGGACTTCCTTCTAACTCCAAGATTAATAAACAGGAAACTGCATTCATCGTTAACCCACAATACAAAGCTAACTAGTTCTGTGAAATTTCATTAGTAAGTGAATTGGAACAAGGCAAAAAGAAAGACTCGAGTCTAATGATACTTTTCGATGGATCAGTAAACACTAACAGCAAAGATGCTAAATCTAGAACCCCTTTATCAGGGCATGGAAATCAAAAGAGGAAGCAAACAATGTACAGTTAGTTATATGCAAATCATCCCAAACTGGATGAATCAAGCATCATCAACATCACTTACAACAGCCTGACCTTCTTGACTGATCATGTCGATGCTTCCATCAGAACTCAAAATCTTAAACCTGGTCAACAATAAAGTTGAGCCTAAAAAAAAAAAAAAGAAACCTGGAAGACACCATTATATTAATACTCACCTATCCAGGATGAATTTTCCTTCCTTGTACTTCTGGGTTTTATCATGTGCATACAACTGAAATCATCATACAAGATTATGTGAAAGGGTGCATTTCACTGATGTAAGAATGGTTTGAGTAGAAACAACGAATTCAAAATGAATCTTACATATTTCCACCCCACAATTGAACCACAGCCAACACAGAAAATGTCAACAACTGTATGCATTCCTGTCATCATCATTCGCTCTTCCTCCTCTCCTTCTGTTATATTCACACTTATCATTGGGACAGAACAATGTCAGGCAGACCATTGGTACGCTAAAAAATGCAGATGATATCTAATATTCATGATAGTGAGCAATGCCTGAATGCCAGTAATTGGCAATACACTGACTGCCAAGCTCTTATATATATTGCCACCAAAGTTTTCTCGGAAGAATTGATATGAATTATAGTTAATCTTGTTAGTGAGGCTTTTAGTTCACTAATTATATTATGTTCTTCCATTTGATTCCTTCCTAAAAATCTTTAATAAAGACAGCAAAATTGACCAATTTTAAGATAATTTACATCAAATCACTCATATGCAACAACAAGAAGTCATGAAAACAAACTTCGCAACGAAGCTGCAGATTTTAGACAAATCCAAGCACAAAAGCCTAAATCAAATGCTGAGATTCAGTGCTCATGATAAAATGTAATAAGGAAAAAAAAAGTAACAAAAATCTAGGATTCTCAAGTCTAACATGTAATGTGAGGGTAACACCAAAATCATGGATCACTTACACTTTATCAAAGAGGTAGGCCTTTCCATGCTTGCAGTGGAAAGACTGGAACAAAGATAAAAACATAAGATTAGAATGTATTTCTATCACTAATTAATCCTAATAAAAACCATATCAACAATTAAAGATCATAGACGATGTCGGCTAAAATCGCGAAACGCAAACAAGAAATATAAATTTAATTAATATTATCTTCTCTCTCTTTTCAAGAGAGATCATATCAAGCAGGGCATGCAAAGGGATCACAATTTCTGTGTTTCTTCTCAACAGGTTCATCGATCATGAATGGGTCTTCTCCAATTTAGCAAAAAGAATGTAAAACTCGCAGAGTGACCCAAAAATTAAAGAAGAAGATTAAAACAGGAAGAAAGACGAATCTGAAAGGTAAAAGGGAGAAGAAGAAAGAATACCTTAGACATGATATCATCAACCAAAGCAAAGTGAGTGTGACAGTGCTTGCATTTGTAGATGCTTCCTTCAAGAGTGATAACAAAGAGCCTTCCCATTTCTTACTGTCAAGCTTCCCTTCTTTCTTTCCCTTCAAAAACCCCATCGCCATATCAAACAAACATGTACAGAAAAATTATTATTATTTTTTCCCCCAAATAAGAAATGCATCTTAAAACTGAATAACTAAAAGATCACGGATCAAATACATTGGGCACTGGGCAGAGAAAGTGAAAATAAAAGAGAAAAAGAGAAGGGAAAGAGAGAAAGAGGTTTTGGTCGATTCGTCTTTACCGGCAGTTATAGAAGCTATGAAATCGTTTCATGGAGCCTAAAGTGAAAGCTTCCTCTTTTCCTATATATATCATTTCGGAATTCAAGATTTGGGCCCAATCAATAAAATTAGAAAATTTTTCACTACTAAAATATTATAACATTATTTACATTTAAAATTTATTTTCAAAACTACAATAATTATCTAAAAATTATTATAAAAATATTTTATATATACATTGTTTGGTATTATTAAAAATATTTATTTATACATTGGTTTGGTATATTTTAAATATATTTTGGTTCGATTTGATTATATTTTAAAAATAACTTCAACATACTGTAAAAATTCTTTAAAAATATTTCGAATATATTTTAGAAATATTTTAAAAATATCTCGAATATATCTTACGAATATATCATATACATTTTCGAATGGAATTTAGAAAAAATCACAGATTTCTTATCCAACAAAGTTTTTTCAAATTGCATCTTCCTCACCTCAATTCCCCCTTCACACCTTCGTGTCTCCTGCCACCATCTTCCCTAGTTCAGAAAAGAGAAGAAAAAAAACAAACAAAAAAGAAAATATGAAAAAAAAAAAAAAAAGCATAGGCATTTTTTGAAAGAGAGAAAATCTGCACTGATCTCTTCTTCTTGCAACTCTCGCATCTGTTCTTCACTCTTTCTATTCTTCACTATCCACAGAAAATCGCCTTCTCGCTTGATAAAGATTTATGTGTTTCAATCCATGTAGTTGCAGTTTCTATTGCGAATTGAACAGGAGAAATTCAGTTGATAAAAAAGAGAAAAAGCGAAAATAAAAATAAAAATTAAAAATTAAAAAAAATTGAAAAATTGAAATGATAAAAATTAATGAAAAGTAAAAAGAAATATATAAATATTTTTGAAAACAAAATTTTAAATTTGGTAATTTCTGTAAAATTCTCATAAAAATATGATTTAATTAAATAAAATCATTTTCATAATTTCTACATATATCATTCACCCTATTTTCAATAAATTATTTTCTTTAAATTATATTTTTTAATTGATATGCTTACCTGTAATTATGGGTGACCATTCGGTAATTCGGTTACCGAACTAAAAAAAATTCGGTAACCAAATACTGAATTCTTAAAAAAAAAAAAAACCTTACTGATTACTGAACCAAATAAAAAATTCGATTATCGATTGCCGAATTTAAAATTTTGATAATTATCCGAATAACCGAATTTTTAAAATTTACTTAAATTTATCAATTTTCTAAATTTATTTAATTATAATAACAATAATATATAAATAAAAATATCACATAATTTAAAATATCATAAAATGACATATTTTTGAAATAAAATAAAAAATTTATTTGTGACCAATACAAATATCATAATAAAATTCATAAAAATTTAAAATGAATTTAAAAATAAAAATATAAAATTCAATTATTCGGTTCCTACCACGGTAAATTATCGAATAATCGAAATAATTTAAATTTTACTACCGTTTACCGAATCGAATTTTTTCAATACGGTAATCAATTACCGAATTTTTTCAGTTATGTAATTCAGTATAATTGAACCATTGCACACCCCTACCCGTTATAATTGGAAGATGTCTCCTATTGGAAGTCTTTTTCTCATTATTCATTAATATTAATATTGAAAGTAGCTTTATCATTTTTATGTACAATTACACACAGTTCAATTAACTTACTAATTAACGAATAAAAAGAAAGAGAAATACTTCATATTAGGGACAGATGCAGGATGGGGGCAATGGAGGACATTTACCTCTAAATATCTTTTTTGATCTTTATATATATATAAGGACAAATTTAATTTTGTGTATTTTATATAATAAATTATTAAAAAATATATTATTTTTTGGTCTTTCTTAATATATTAGTAATTTATTTATTTTTTATTATGTTATTTTTTTAGAATACCAATAATCAATTTTTGGTAAAGATGTTTATTTCAATATTATATATAATATCTTCTTGAAGTCATTATTACTTAGAAATGCATTTATGTCTTTATATAATTTATTATTTATAAATTTGTTCCACTAAAAATAAGTTCTAGATTCATTATGTCCATATACTTTTTATTATACACTTTCAATGTAAAAAGAATATACATTTTTTCATTTATAAAATATTATTAATTTTTATAATAAAAATTAATACTTTATAAAAAAAAGATATATATATATATATATATTTTATTAGAAGTCTATGGTATAAAGTGTATGAGGAAATGTTAGTAATACTCTAAAAATGTTAATTGTCCCAACTTTATCTTTTTGTCTCAACTTTTTGTCTAATTTATATTAAAATATTTGTATTTTATCAATTTGCTTATTTGCATTGTTCAACTAACATTAAAGTACAAAATTGGGATACGTAGTATTTTTTCTTAAAAAAAAACTTACTATCATGTATAAAAATTTTGTTTCCATCATGATTGAAATAACTGTATTAGGAAACCTTTAATAGTTTAAATTATTGGAGTATTTGATTAAAATCAAGGAGTTCAAGAATTGTAAAAGCCTTTATTTAAATAAAAAATAGAGTAAAAAAATTAAATAATATCTTATTTTTCTAAATGGTCACTTATCTATACCATATAATAAAACACCTATAAGAAGTATTATACTACAGAACAGGCTAAAATAGTTCCACAACAAAACGACAGCGTTTATCTTTTTTTTTTTTAAATCCAACTAAAAAATGACCTTATTTAGAATGTTGTTTGCTGCTGCCTCTCCAACAAACGACCTCGTCGCTGTTCGATTGCGTGCAAATCCTTGGTTCTCTACAGCAAGCCATCTCCCTACGGCAAACGATGTTATCACTGTTTGATTGCATGCAAACTCATTTCCAATTCATTGCCGTAAGTCATTTCCCTGCCACCTTCATGGATTAAAAACAAAAATAGATACCTGGTTTAAAATGGTGTTGGAAAAATTGTGATTATGAGCCATTTTGAGAAGATAATTCAGATGGGTTCCACAACTCGGTTTTGGGAAAAAGACCTGGATATATGTTCCTTGACATGAGAACTATGAATTAATGTATTCATATGCTCAAAATGGAGAATATGTGAATAGAAATTGAAGTTTAAAGTAAGCTACTTGGTAAGGAGATTAAAAGTGGAAAGTGAATGTGTAGGAGTTTGTCCCACAACATTAAAAATTGAAGTTGGGCTTGTATTTATATATAGAGATGCATTCTTACATGGGTAAGAAAAGTAGAATGGAAGGCTCTCTCTCGCTTGCTCAGGCACAGGAGGATGCAAATCCATGGTCTGAGATGGGCCAATACGTAGGTGCGCAACCTGCGTACACGAATGTGGGTCAAAAATCTCGTGGTCCTGAGCAAGCCCAATTTTTATAAATATTTTTTTATTTCTAGAAAATTTGGCAACACTCCAGTGTTGATCCACACCGCCGGCAGTCTGCCATTTCCATGTGGATCCACACGGTCGTGTCATTGTGCCTACAGTGTGTGCAAGGCAGATCCACACTCCTGTATGGATTCTGTTCCAAAATGGTCTTTTGAACTTTATGTTTTTTGGAATTTCAATTTCTGATGTTTTAAAGCCGTGTGAATTATGTTCCAGAATGGTCTTTTAAGCTTTATGTTTTTTGGAATTTCAATTTCTGATGTTTTAAAGATTAATTTCACCATTATTTGAGAATTACAAAAGTATTATTGACAACTTTTAAAGGAAATTAATCACAATTAATCATGTCTCATCCATCTAGTATAAATAGGTGGTTTTGGCTTGAATTTTCAAGAGTTTTTGGAAGAGTTTACTTTAATTGTTTTTGAAGAGTTCTTTCTTTCTTCTTTTTCTTCTTATCAAGTGATAGAAAGTGTGACAAGTTTTCTTTGTAAGTAAGTGTTGTGTGTTCAACAATTACTTGAAATCTGTGGTATACTGGGAGACAAATGCTGGTTATTCTAAATACCAGTGTAGAAAGCAAATTTGTCTTAAGGAAACTACGTGGAACACATATCTCAGATAACTTTTTTTTTATTTGTATTATTTTGAATATTGAATTAACAATTTTTATTTTATTGTTGTTCTTCTCCTAACAAATGGTTCCTTGAACACGACAAAGTTTTCGGCTTACACTTTACAGCAACCCTATCATAGCTTTCCCCGTAAGCTTTGGACAGCAAATTGAGAATTGAAGTCACCTGGTTATTCTTGCGCTTTAGGCGACAAAAAATCAATTTTGGTGGAAAGACAAGCGCCGGAGGCAATAGCAACAGCAGTGACAGCGACCTGAGTAATAGTGGAAGTGAGGCATGGATGGAACCAGAAGTGGAGACGGCAGCAACCGCAACAGCAATGATGTTGGCGGAGTGAGGGAGGAGGAGACAGCGAAGTTAGGAGCAATTTGATCTAGAAGGCAACAAAATTTGTAGGAATTAGTATTATTGCGGAAATAACATGAATAAAAATAGAATGTGCGCAAAAAGGCAGAGGTTTTATAGGAGAACATAGTGGAAATTTGGGTTTGGCTTTGGCATGAGCAAGACCATGCATGAAGGAGCAGAAGAAGAGAGCATTGAAAAGGATGAAATGATCTTTAGTTTATGTTTTTAGCTTACACCACATCACCGTTAATAAATAATAAAATTAAATTTATATTGTATTTAGATTTTATTTATGAATTAAATTAATAATAAAATAGCATGCATATTTTTATAAATTTTAAAATTTTCCTTTTTATCATCATAATATTAATTTTGTAATATTAAAGGGGAAAATGAATGATGTAATAAGAAAAAAAGAAATTAATATGGTAAAAGATTTCGTTTTATGTGTAAAAAGTTGCCAAATTATTATTTATATATTTATTG
This sequence comes from Balakata baccata, assembly GCA_949630135.1. Classification (NCBI taxonomy): domain Eukaryota; kingdom Viridiplantae; phylum Streptophyta; class Magnoliopsida; order Malpighiales; family Euphorbiaceae; genus Balakata; species Balakata baccata. The sequence goes on from CATIWF010026592.1 coordinate 29,525, forward strand.
AGAAAGACGAATCAAAATAATATTTATCGTATATTCAATATATTGTATATTTAATTTATATTCATTGTATATTTAATTTATATGATGCTTAAAAATTTTCAGTAAGCGTTACATGATTTTATATTTTGGTATATGTCAAACTAGAGAATTCTGATTTTTTTTACTTTTTTCTTTTATTTAATTTTATGTCATGAACGCTGAATTTTACTATTTGATTTAGACTTTTATGCCTTTGATTAGTGACTAATTAGCATTTTTAATTGACACACAACATTAATTATCTTTAAGAAATTCTTATTTAATTTTATTTAATTAAGTAAACATTCTTATTGTAAAATATCTCTTTCTATCCTTAATTGTTTTTATTTTTGAGTAATTAACCCATTAAATTGTGTCTTTTGAAATTTAATCTATAAAAGATTTTTTTTTCCTCAATTTAAATACCAAATTAAATATTTTTCTCCAATGACATACTATATTAAAATTTCCAATAAATACTCTATTTACTAACTAATTTAATTGCTCCAAATTCAGTTGGAAAAAAGTTCCATATTTTTTTTTCCAATTTTTTCTAAATTTCCAATTCATGTTAATTAATTAAAAAATTAAATTTTATATTTTTGTTTCTTATATTTTCTAAGATGCTAGTTAGTTTGACATTTTTGGTCTCAAAATGTGCGTTGATTCCGGTCAGTCCGATATATTCAATCATAGTCACATGTGACTCGAGATCTAAAATAGCAGAAGATGCATTTTTTTTTTTTTTCTACTCAACTTGAATTAAATTATATATTTTCTTTGTTTTTCTTAAAAGATAGTAATTTTTTATTATTTTATTTTAGATAAAGTATCAATATAGTCTTAATTTTAAAAAAAGCTGAAATGTTTGTTAATTTTTAGTAGAATTGCCTTTTTATTTTTAATTTTAACAAAAATTATGTTAATGACTATTGCATTTATTATATATATATTTATATTATATGCTATAATATATTATTTATTTTATTTATTATTTAAGTTTTAACCTCCCGATATAATGCAATGGTAACTCACTAATTTAAAAATAAAAGTTCTTCTCAAAGAGTAAAAACACTTATTTAGAAATTGAGGAAGTAATTTACATAATATTGTTTTCGTTACTTCTTTTACTTTTCTTTTTTTACTATTATAATTTAATCTCACTAGTTGCATTCTTTTTAAAAATTTTCTGAATGAAATTTAAAATCTAAATATATAGTTTCAACACTAATAAAATCTATATGTAAAAAGCTTGATATAATTAGTTAGTTGATATTTTGACAATATTTTCAACAAATGCTACATTAATATAAAAATAAAGAAAAATTACTATTTATTTCTGTAGTTTGATATAATACACTAGTATTATTAATATTTAAAAACTATACGATTTATTCCATATGGTTTGATAAAATTGTTAGGCAAACAACACCAATAAAAAAAAAGAATTGTTAATTCGATATTCAAAAACAATAGAAATGGAAAACCAATCTGAGACCTATGTAGCACATAGTTTCTTTAAGACAAATTCGTCTTCCACACTGGTATTTAGGATAACCGGCGTTTGTCTCCCAGAATACAACAGATTCCAAATAGTTGTTGAACACACAATACCTACTTACAGCGGACTTTAACTTGTCACACCCTCTATCACTTGAAAAGAAGAAGGAGAAGAAAGAAATAACTCTTCAAGAAGAAGCAAAGTAAAACTCTTCAAAAAATTCAAGGCTAAACCACCCATTTATACTAAATGGAGGAGACATGGGATTAATTGTGATTAATTTCCTTTAAAAACTGCCAATAATATTTTTGTAACTCTCAAATAATGGTGAAATTAATCTTTGAAATATCAGAAATTGACATTTCAAAAGACATAAAGCTCAAAAGTCCATTCTGTAACAGAATCCACGCGGGAGTGTGGATCTGCCTTGCTCACCCTACAGGCACAACAACACGACCTTGTGGATCCACACGGGTGTGTCAGTGGCCTAGCCGTATGGATCCACACAGGCGTGGCAGACTGCCAGCGGTATAGATCAATACGGAAGTGTTGCCAAATTTTCCATAAATAAAAAATAATTTGTAAAAATTAGACTTATTCAGGACCACGAGATTTTAGGCCGACATCCGTGTACGCAGGTCGTGTATTGGCCCATCCCGGACCATGGATTTGCACCCCCTGCACGCACAAGAGAGAGCCTTCCATTCTACTTTTCTTACCCATATAAGAATGCATTTTAATATATAAACACAAATCCAACTTCAATTCTTAGTGATGTGGGACAAACTCTCACTCACTTTTCACCTTTAAATTTCTTTACCAAGGAGCTTATTTTGAACTTCAATTTCTATTCACCCATTTTCCATTTTGAGCATATGAATACATTAATTCATAATCTTCATGTCAAGTAACATATATCCGGATTTTTCTCTCAAAACCGAATTGTGGGACCTACCCAAATAATCCTATCAAAATCACAATTTTTTCCAACAAAAATATACTAGTTTCTCATGAGGTTTGAAAATTATACTATTTATGTCACGATCCAAATTGGAGACCGTGACCGGCACTAGAAAATGGGTAAGTTTAAGGCCACCAAAACTTGTAGCAAATCTAAACATGAATGTATCTTGTATCTCAATCATGCATTAATATAAACCATGCTAAATGTATACTTATAACCATAACATCACTAAAAGAGAATGTATACTCATCCAACATATTTTCATATAATATATAATCTAACATTCCTATATAAAATACTGCATAGATTTAGAATATGCAATACAATACGAAAAATAATTTTAAAAAATATTACATCAAGCCCTATTAAATAAGATACGAGGTAGTTCAAAACAATATGAAAGAATATCTACTACCTAAGAAAAATAAATGAGATGAGTCATCCTCCACTGAGTGAATCAATATCATATAACTTTATAACACATAGTTACACAATATTATACTAATATCATATATACATGCAATAAATTCATGCATCATGTGAAATCAATCATTAAACAATTGGGTGAGTAACTCAAGCAGAACCATAAATCTTAATTCCAGCAGCCAATGGCTTTTTTAATTCCAAAGGACTGGCGTCCTGAGAGCAAACTCGACCAGAGTCCTTCTCTCCACTCGTTCACTTATCCAAATGGTGCCGGTGCCCTGAGAAATGAACTCAACTAGGGTTATTACTCTCAGCATCCATATACATATCATGTCATAATATATTTTATTCCCTGAAAGACGAACTCGACTAAAGTATATTATCAATCCATCCATAATTATAAAATTATCACCGGTGTGCATATGGTCATGTTATAACCTATCAGGTAGCACATTCTGCTACAATTCTCAGCCCAACAATTACATTACAATATTACATCGCAATCTCACTCAAATACATCTCCAGCAAAACACATTTAAGCATATATTACTATATGTATATTAATAATAATCATAATATAATAATATAATATATTATTTAATATTAATTAGCATGTCAGAGAAAATAGATAAGAGAAGTAGTATGTTATAAAATCATATAATATTAACTCACAGATCTGTAGATTTCTCAATAAGCTGCTTTTAAAACTTTGGTGTCGCTAATGAGACTTCTGGAGAATCTATAAAAATATTGATAATAAATCCTAAGCCTAAACTTTTCTAAGATTTTCCTATATAAACCTTTATTTAAATTTTAACATAATTTCTGCCAAAAATTTGGCAACATCTCCTTTAAAAATTAGACAATCCCCCGCTTATGAGTCATAATTCTATAAAATAAATCATTATCATTTCAATACAGTCAATTATAATCCGGATCTCTAATTTATTATATACCCGATCAATATACATAATCAACTTAATAGTCCATAATTCAACTTCACTAATAACCACCTCATAATTCTATTATAATGTCTAAATATATTCTCCACTAATTCTCATAATCATGCAATTCATCAAATTGTTCAATAAAATAAAGTTATCACATTAATTAAATAATATACTTAAATTTCACAAATAAATTCACATCTCACTATCTAAAAATGGCACGAAAGTGTGGTTGGTACCGAATAACTCGATTTAACGAGCCGGAGATTCTGCCAAAAAAGTCCGGTCAATGGTTGCCGGACTCCGGTGTCCGGAAAATTTCCGATGGTAATAGAATGATGATCAGAGGGTACTGATAGCTCTCTTAGGATGTGGGGAGTTTAAAAGTATAAGTCTTGTGTATTGAAAGTGACCAGAAATGCCTAGATCTACAAAATTTCCGGCGGCTTCGGCGAGAAAATCCAAACTCCGATCAGCCTCCAAACATCCGTTCCCGAAGCTCAACTTGTGCAGTCCAAAGTTTTTGGATCTCTTGAATCCATTTCCGATGCCAGAATTGTGAAAAGAGGTCTAGAAGATGGAGAAACGGCAAGGGAAGCCTAATACCTGAATTTTGTGCTGTCATTTTCTACAGTTCCAGCCCGATTCCAGAGAAACAGAGGTCACCAATGTGTTAGGAAGGTCAAAAATTACTCATAGCCCAAATTTTGCATCTATCGGAGGTCGTTTGAGTATAATCGGAAATGGAAACGGTAGTGAAAAGTAGAGAAAGAAAGAGAAGGAGAGAGCACTGATGAGAGAGAGAGAGAGTTGATACCATATTTATAGTTAGTGGCATTTTTGTAATTTTTATATTAACTCTCGGATTTTACGGAACATTTACCTACAAAAATAATTAAATTATGTATTATAAAAATTAAGGGTATTACAATTTATTTCCTGAAATTTTGATGTATTGCACTAGTATTTTTTGCAAATTTAATTTATTATACTAGTATCTTCTGCAAGTTTAATTTATTGTACTAGTATTTCTTCTAAGCATTCTTTCTTGCTAGTTTATTATAACAAATTACATGCGGTAAATCGTATAGTTTTCAAACTTTATGAGCACTAATATATTATATTAAAGCACATAAAGTAAATCATATTATTTTTAAATTTTATAAAATATTAATAAATTATATCAAATTATAAAGGATAAATAGTAATTTTTTCTTAAAATAAATTATAAAGCGTTGGATCAAAAATATTTTTTCTCATAATCAACTTGTAGGCTTTTACCTTCCTATTTGTAGTTAATATTGGTATTAAATGTCTTTTTTTTTAATATGGTTACAAATGTCATGATTTCATAAGTGCATTTTTATTAGATTTAATTACTATTTGTACTATTTTGTTCTATATAAGATGACTGTAAGAGTGTAATTTTTTCAATTATCTAGCTACTCTCTGTGTGGAAAAGGAAAATTCACTTTTCATTTTCTCCAATTTAAATTATATGTCATTTTGTTTTTTGAAATATGGTTATTTTGTTAAATTACAAACTCTTTATTTATATATTCAACTTATTATTATGTTGCTACTATTTATATTAATGAATAAACTATCAATTAATTATTATTTTTGAACTCTTAATTTTTTTAACTTTTACTTTAAATAATTATTGAATGGGTTGATATGAGTATTAATTTCAATATTATATTGAAAGAGATAAAATAGTTATTTTTAAAATAATAATAAATAAAGGGATTTTTAAAAAATATTAAACAAAAATTATTAATTTAACTAAACTAATTAATTTTGGTACAAATTAATTTCTAAATTATATTCTATAGAGCGAGTCACTTCTTCAATTTTAATTCGGTACAATTAAATTATCAAACTATAAATCATCGATACAATTAGATCCCTTAACTATTGTTTTATTAGCACCATTAACCCAAAACTATTGAGCCAGTTGATTATGACAAGAGAGTAACTCATTTCATACAGTATAATTTAAAAGCTAATCTGTACTCATTTTAAAATTTAAAAATTTAATTGCGTTGAATCAAAATAAAAAGAATAACACGACACCCTTTGCATAATATAATTCTGAAACTAATTTACAATTTTAGCCTTCTTAGTATGTGCAAAAATATTACTCAATTTATTTTTTAAAAAAGGAGTAGATTCTAATTATTATATTATTTATAGAATAATTTAATTATTTCTTGATATTATTTAATTTATTTACATGTAAATAAATTATTGAATTAGTACATTCATGACACGAGAGGATTTCTCCACTCTCTTGATTTACTTGGTCCACCAATCTCACAGAAATTATCATTTCTAAATTCTAAGATAGTAGAGAGGAGTTCTATGACTAAACAACGATTTTTTTCCGTCTTAATAATCTTTACAAGAAGCCCATAATAATACAGCCACTATAACAGCAGCAGTGATTTTAAGAGGTCAAGTTATCAATAATGGTAGTGTGCAGAGGGTCGCTCAAGTGAGTAGCCCAGTTGTTAAGAGGACCTTTGCCTGTAACCGCAGCCTGAACTGCGAACCCAAGGAATGCAACCATGGCGAGACGAGCGTGCTTGATCTCCGCCAATTGAAGGCTAGCCTTCTTCTCTGGGTCAGCTGCTAGCCCTAACGGATCAAAAAACTTCCCTCCTGGATACAGCCTCTTCTCTGGATCCAGCTCTGCATTCCGTTGGAATTCAATGTACCCAATCACTAAAATTTCAATCCATATCAATGTAGTAATCGAGAATGGCAATGGCTGCCCAAGGTAAGATGATCCCTCTACCAGCTCCACCTGAAAATTCAATACCCGCAATTATTTCTTTAGCTCTCAATTATCGATGACTATCCATATTATATATGATTTATAAATAAAATGCAATACCTTTCCGGCGTCTTGCCAGGTGATTCCGGTGAGCCACTCAACAGATAGAGCGCCGAGAGTGGCCAACATAGCCCACCTTCCATGAATCAGCTCGCACTCACGAAACCTTTGAAGTCCAAACACCTCGCTGTAAGGCTGGAACGGCGTCGATTTTACGTTTGAGGCCTCTGTACGAGTTCCAATCACATCACCGGCTAAGTTCTTGGCCAAGTTCTGGTCCAATGAGTCCAGCTCGAACTGCAAATATTCTGCCGGTTTCCCCAACCCAAACGGGTCAAACCCGTAATCGCCCACTAAGCTTCCGTCTAGCCATTCTGGTGCCTTAGCTCCAGGGTACCACAGTGGCCGGTCTGGGCTTGGCTTAACCGATTTCTTTGGCACGGACTTCTTGGTTCCGAATCCAAACCGGGCTTGGACCCTGCCTGAGGTGGAGTAAACATCAGGGAGGCGTGTTCCCATGAAGGACGATGCAGCGGCGGCAGCTGTGGAGGACGCCATGGCCGGAGTCTAAAATGCGCCGATTATGTTAGTAGAGTGAGAAGTGGAAGAGGGTGGAGATGGTGATTTGATTTTTGCTGTGTTTGTGTTATAGAGGCTGAAGTTTTAATAATTCTATGATGCTCTATCCACCGTGGAAGAAAATGAACCGTTGGATGATGTTGCGTATCCATCTGACGAACGGCATTGTATCCGCCTTATCTTCGCCTTATCTGGATGTGGGGTCCGCTAATCAAAACTTTGTTGTTTGAGTGCTGGTTGATCTTTCTTGGGCTGAGAAAATCCAAGCTCACTCTCTTGGATTTCCAACCCTAACCTGCGGTATCATAAAAGTTTTGTTCTTCGGCAGTCCACTACAGACACCTGCTAACCCAAAATTCTAGTCCACAGTTAATGAATAAAAAAATGGGTATAAATTTAGTCTTTCCATGTTTTTTTAAATACTAAAAAATTTTTTTAATATCATCAAATATCAAATTTATTCTTTTTTTAAATATATTTTCAAGTTAATAAAACGTCATATTAAAATTTAATTGAAGATATTCTTTTTATTTTATTTATTAATTAATAAAATATTCAGTTTAAATTAAAAAAAAAATCTTTTAATTATCAAACTAAATCTAAATACTTTATAATATGTTGATACTAACACCTTAAAAAATTTATTTATTTTTGGTAAAACCTATCACATTTTTTTCTCTATATAATGTTTCAATTACAAGCTAACACATAGGCACTGCTTTAACTAATAACTCTGCTGACAAACTTAACAAAATTAACAGACCTCTACTACCAACTTCACTCACACTTCGGCGGCAGTTATGCGATTCAAAAAAAATTTGAATTGGAATCGGAACTGGTAAACGGTTTTGGGCAGATTTCAACCAGCCAATTCCAATTTCAGTTTGGTCAGTTCAATCGATTTAAAAAAAATTTACGTAAATTAAATTTAAATTTAACAACCGAAAATAATTTATGAGTTAAAAAAATATAATGAAGGTTAAAATAATGTATTATTTATATAAATAATAATTAATTAGAGTTAAAAGTACAAATTGAGAAAAAAATTAAGTTGGAAAAAAAAATGAAAAGTAATAAATAATTAAGTTATATTTAAAAAAATATTTCAAAGTAATAAATTATAAAAAAATTAAGTGGAATATTTAGTTTGAATTTTAAAAATTATTTAAACTAAATTCGAAAAAAAAATAAAAGTACTAATAATGTTAAAAATTTATAAGTGAACTCTTTAATTTATTTATAATTTTAAAAAAAATTTAAGGTAAATTTGAGAAAAAAATTTGAAAAGAATATTAAAAAAAGTAATAAATTGGGCTTGAACGGAGGAAGAAAGATACAAGACAATCTTCTGTATTCCAAATCACCATTACTAGTGGACATTAATGTCATTTGGATTAAAACTGACCCCTTCTCTCTTTCAGAAGGCAATGACACGTATTTATGAACCAATATTATCTTTTACTTTGGTGTACATTGATGATATCCTCTTATTTTCCAAATATGAGGCAACACATCGCCAACTCTTGAAAAAGTTTATGGATCTTGCTATTCAGAATGGGATTATGCTGTCTGAAAAGAAGATAATTATTGGCAGATAAGAAATAGATTTTCTTGGCATAACATTTAAAGATAGAAAATATCAGCAATATCCTCACATAGGACAATTATGCTAGGAACTTTATTCCTTTGTGCACTGGTCATCTGTTTGCCAATTTAGCACTGATTTCACATAGGACAAGAATTGTTACAATTTCCAGATGATGATATGTCAGTAAAGCAAATTCGCCAATTCCTTGGTGTAGTCAATTATGCTAGGAACTTTATTCCTTTGTGCACTCGGCATTTGTTTGCCAATTTAGCACTGATTCTCCTATTGAAATTTCTCGAGGTCTTTCTTGAGCATCAGGTCTAGGAGATCGTACGTAAGGAGTTCTCTTGATGTTCTAAACTGGGTCTGTCATACTTTCTTGTAATGTAGAGAAATCATCTTCAGCTAGCTGAAACATACAGATAGAAGGAACCAGCATCGGTTGAGGAAGAGGATTTGCCTTTGGAATCCATTGTGGCTCATTTTGCTTAAGTCATTTTAGACCCTTGTTGTAAACTGGAAGAGGAGGAGCAAGAGCTAGAGGCTCTAGGAGCTGAGGAGGCTCTTCTGGATGGTCATCCCAATCAGGATGGGTTGGTGTTGGCATTTTCGCTCAGAAAGACGGTGGTTCAGAATAATTGACTATGTAGTCATATTTTCCATTGGATTGTCCTAGTAAGCCAACATATGGATCATGATCATCAAATCTTCTTTTCATAACCTTATCACAACCCAAATGAGGCCTTTTCTTCTTCTTTTGCTTCCTCGGAGAATCTTCATATTCTCCATAATAAGAATCATATAGACAGTCTTCACATTGAGGTTTCTGGTAAATGTAAAGTACTTGTGAAGGCAAAAGGGTTAAATGGGATTTTGACCTGCAGGTCTTTTTCCACATGAAACAACTGTTGTTTTAGCCTAGTTATCTCCTCCTGTTTTTGCTAGAATTATGGACTAGAAATCTAACTTCTGATCATATGCATCAGTTCAATATAAGGAGTCATAATCTGCTTCTGAAGTTTAAGCATGACTCTTGTTGGAAGTTGAACTAATTCATCATAGAGGACTCGATGAGATTTACTTTGGTTGAAACTCTATCCACCTTTGTTTCAAGCCTTCGCAAAGTAGAATTTTGTGCCAAAACATTCTCTGTTTGTCAATTTAGCACTGATTCTCCTACTAAAATTTCTCGAGGTCTTCATTGAGCATCAGGTCCAGAAGATCGTACGTAAGGAGTTCTCTTGATGTTCTTGCATATGTATTCTTTTGAGATTTAGAGGAATCAAAGTCTATATAGTTCTCTTACCTTTTAAATTTGTTGAATACTCTTTTATCTTATTTAATCCGAACCGCCGGTACCGGATGTGCCAATAATTCTTTCGGTCGTAGAAATTAAATCTTCGTCTTATCTCTCTTTTTCAAATTTTTGTTGTCTTAGGGTTGCTTTAGTCCAATCAACGATATACGCTTGAGCTTCAATTGATTCAGGAGTTAAACTAGATCGCGTCTCGTCCAAAATATTATCTCCCGAACTAAATATTTGTTCAACAGTAACTGTTGAAACTAGACATGCAAAATTTTGTATTGCAATTTGGGTAAGGAATATATAAGTGTTTTAGTGACGACTCCATCATTCAAGAACATGAAAGTCTTTACCTGCTTTACTAAATTCAAAATCTATTGTTGGATAAATGTTAAATTTGGGTGAACCAGTAGATAATCGGAGTTTTTTTTATGACTTTTTAACATTAAACGATCACATTTTCTTACACTTTCCAGTTCAACTTCTTCAAATAGTAGAAGTAAGAATATTATATAAATTACTAAATTCATTAAATATGTCACAAATATTCTTCTAACTCCACTTACTATTGAATCAATACTAACATTTTCAATATCAAGACACTTGTAATAAATTTACAAACATTCATATAACATTGTAATTCTACGCCTAGAATCAAGAACACAACATACAAGATTAATTAAAGAAATTATTTTAAAATAAAATAACTACTTATGTTGCATGACAAATATAACATTGTTATTAAGTAATTTAAAAAAAAAGCCAAAAAAATATAAACAACTTATAAATTAATAAATAAAATCATCTAATCTAAAATGCTAATTTATGTTTTTTCAAGAATTTAATTAATAATAGCATATAAATAAAAAATTTTAACAATTTTCTTTTAAATATCTTTACCTTTTAAAAAATACATCTACAATTTTTTGTTAACCATAATAAAATTCAAAATATTTTAACAAAAAATAGGTACAACATTTGCCTTCTAAGTATAAATTCAATAACAGAAGAAGAAAAAAGTTAAAATTCAAGTTGAAAACGATAATATCAATAAAAGAATAAAATTTTATAAATTTTTATCTAAATTAAATAAATAAACAATTAATAATTAATCAAATTCAATTAAAAAAGAAGAATAAAAATAATAATTTAATTTAGAATTCACTTCAAATAATAAAATATATTAGTGAAGACCAAAAGAGTCATTCATTTTTACTACTATATACATTAATAATGAAAACTCTAAGGGATTAAAAGATACTCTCTCCATTAGAAAAAAATAGGTCAAGTTATATTTTTACATATATTAAAAAAATAATTAATTTAGTTAAATTAATAATTTTTGTTTAATATTTTCCATATATAGCCTCCGTTTGTTTTCTTGAAAACACTCCCCGTTATCTTAAAAATAATTGTTTGATATTTAATCCTAAAACCACTTAACGCTATTTAATCACCTGGCGAATTTTACTTTATAAAATTTTTAACCAATTTTTTTTTCCTAACAATTAAGTCAATTTCTAGTGCCTAAATTTACTTCCAAATTTTTGCATTACTTCCAAATTTTTAAGCAAATTTGTTTTACAAAATTTTAGCCATTTTCCTGCTATTTTAATTTGTTTTCAAACTTTTACATCACCATGCTTCCAATATTTTACATTCATCACACTGTATATAAAGTGAGAATAGAGAAATATATAAATTTACTAAAAAGTCAATATGATTGTATTAGTTAATTGAGTTAATTTTGTTATTTGATAATTTAATTTATTAATGAATAATATTAATAATTCATTAATTAGAAGTTCAATTATATTAGAATTATGTAACTATGTTATATATATAAAAAACAAATAACTAATATTAAAACTAAAGAAAAATAATTTAATAAAAAATATTAGGAACAAAGTAAAAAAATATAATGGACAATATAATTTTTATATAGTAAATAAATTTACAACCATAAGGGACTAGATAATTTGGTATGTTTTTTTATATAAAATATGATATAATAATCAAATATAATTAGCAATAATTATATTTAAATTAAATGTAACTTAATATATGATAATTAAAAGTAACTAAAATTAATTTATTGGACAATATTATTATTATCGTTTATTTAATAATAATGAATTTAATTATTAAAACCACTCAAATAATTGTGAATAAGAATAATAGATAAAATAACTGTAAAATACTTATATTTTATATATGAATTTTAGTAATAGAGAAATTAATAATTTGATAGAATTTGAAATAATTATGCACTCTTATAAATAAAATATTATAATAAAATAAAACAACTTAATAAAAAATTATATAAAAATAAAATAATGATTAATGACAAGTCCAATATCTAATAATTACGTATAATACACGTTAATAAAAAATTAGTTAGAATTACTATAAGTAAACTAGTCCCTGCACGAGTCATCTCTCAATTTTGATTTAGTATAAATAAACTCTCGAATTTTAAACTCAATACAAATTAGTTCATGAATTATACCATATAAAGCGAGTAACTTCTCACTAGATTGAGTTGACTTACAGTTCTAATTTAAGCTTTCGAATTTTAAATTCAGTGTAAATTAGTCATTGAATTATATTCTATAAAATAAGTTATTTTTAACAGATCGAATTAATTCAAAGTTCTAATATAAGAGATGTAATATATAAAAAAATCTAATTATTTCAAATTTAAAATTTAAAGGCTGGAACTCACTCTTTTGGGCTAATTTGTACTTTATCCTAAATCTTTTGCCACAAGGTATCTCTTCACCTAATGATGTCCAATTGCCTTTACCATCAAACATTGTCATTGATTTGAATTCTTTCCCAGAAGTCAGAAGATGTCAACTCTCTTACTAAGACTCGTTTGAGCATGACATCACCCGATAAAAAAATAGTTGATAAATTGTCTTAATATTAATTGAATACAATTACTTAAAAAAAAATTGAAAAGCCAAAGTAAAACAAAATAACAAACCATATGTCATCATTATATATAAATTAAAAAAAAAAACCTATATAAATTGCATAGTTAAAATATGACAATTTAATAGGTGTATATGTGTTATAATACCACCTTCTAAACATGAAAACTAAACAGAACCCAGGTAGAAAAATTTTCAACATTTTGGAAATAATCATTTAATGATCTTGAGTAGCTGAAACATAGCTTTTTTTTTTTTTTTTTTTGTACAAATAAAAATATAAAGTGAATCTATCTTTTTTAGACCGAAAAAGTACTACTTTTTGTTTTTCTATCGAAAAATAGTTAGTAAACTTTAGATAATTTTAAATGCTTAAAATATCTAATTTATTAGATCCTTTAATTTTATATATTTATGACTTAATATAAATAAAAATTGAGTAAACAATTCAATAAAAATTAGGTAATAAGTCTAATTAATTATTTTATTAAGGGATGACCAAATACTAAAAATACATTAAAAATATTTCTTATAATTTTTAAGTATACTATAAAAACAAAGAATTTTCAAAATTTTGGCGGGGGATGATCCCTATATGCCCTCACTAAGCTTCATCCTTAGGAGGTCAGGATTTCTGAATTAGATACTTAAGTCAAAATGTGTAAAGATAAATTTTTAATTTCTTTTAAGAAAAACAAATTTTAAAAAATAGTCTAAATTTACATAATATTATATTTTAAAAAGTTGAAGGGTGCAATACCTTTGGGTGAATCTAATTCCTCCACTAAAGCTAACTATAAGTTAACTTTATAAATATCATAGATAATTTTATCTATAATTATTTAATTTTGGTATTCTTGCAGTAAAATTATATATATTTTTTATTATAAAAGTTACATAACCGTGGTTTAGTTTCAATAAAGTCATTTCTAACAATTTTTCAACAGTCAACAATTGAAAAAGTCGTACTAACATCTCATTTGACACATAAGACATATCACATCATTATATATGCTAAATAGAACATTATTGTACATGTCAAATTGAATTTTAGCATTTTTAATTTTAGATACTGAGTTGTAAGCATATATAGTATGTATCGTGTCTTATATATTAACTGGAATGCTAGCACGATTTTTTCTATTGTTGACTATTGAAAAATCGTCAGAAATGACTTTTCTGAAATTAAACTATAATCAGATGACTTTTATAGAACATAAAAAATTATACAATTTTATTACAATATTACTAAAATTAAATTACTATAAATTAAGCCCCAATATCGTTAATATATTTTGATGGAATGGAGGTCTGTATTTTGTTTTTTCTCCATAATAATAGCAACAAACCATGGAAAAAATTGCAAGAAACGTGTTATTGCTGACCAATTCTTTGTGAACATGCTCAATAAGTCTTTATTTGAGTTTTTTTTATTTTAAAGAGTGAATTTATAAAAAGAATTTTTAATATATTTTTTATTTTTAAAATGAGAAAGGCTATCTTATATAAAATATTTATATTATATCTACTCATTTATTAATTTTAATTTGTATTAAAAGTATAATTATTTTATATAATTTGAGATAAATTGAGACAAAAAGTATCAAAGTAAGTAACATTTCTCTTTTAAAATTTAGAAAAAATAATGAATTTGACTCTCTATATTTAAAAAACCAAATTTCACTTTCTATTCTACTTATCATTTAAAGTACACAAATTTTTTATACATATTCTATTTTTTAATTGTTGTATTACGTTTCTCTTTTTTTATAATAAAAATAATTTATTTTTTTATAAACATTAATTTACAAGGTATAAAATAAAATAAAAAGTAAAAATATAAAGAATCTGTTGAACTTGTAAAATTTTTTTTACTCTATATTTAAAGATATATTAAACTATTCTTTATTTTACTAAATATATTTAAAACCATTATAAAGTCAGTTGGTTAAAATATATTTAATTTTGATTAAACAATTCAATAAAAATTAGGTAATAAGTCACTTAAACATTTGTACTTATTTACTTTTACCTAATTAATTATTTTATTAGGGAATGACCAAATACTAAAAATACATAATAAATATTTCTTATAATTTTTAAGTATATTTTATAAATAAAGAAGTTTCAAAAGCGATGGTCCCTCTATGCTCTCACTAATCTTCATTTTCAATGATTTTTGGATAATCAACAACTAGCCATTTTGCACATAAAACATGCCATATCACCATATATATTAAATAGAATATTATTGTATCGATTGAAATTTGACATTCTAATTGACATTATTTTTAATTTAAAGTATTGAATTGTAAATATACATAGTATTCTATTTGATATGTATAATGATATGATGTATCTCATGTGTCAATTGAAATGCTAATACGATTTTTTCATTTGTTGACTATGAAAAAATCACCGAAAATAACTTTACTAAAATTAAACTATAATTATATGACTTTTATAAAAAAAAAATTATATAATTTTACTATAAATTAAATTACCATAAATAAAATTAAGCCCAAATATCGTTAATATATTTTGCTCGAATGGAGGGCTGTATCTTTTTTTTTCTCTCGATAATAATAGCAACAGCCATGGAAAATATTGCAAGAAATAGGCTAGTGCTAGCCTATTCATAGCCTGTTCTTTGTCAGCATTCCAAGCTATTTATTTGAATTTTGTTCTTTAAGTGAATTTATAAAAATAATTTTTAATATATTTTTTATTTTTAAAATGAGAAATGCTATATTGTATAAAATATTTATATTCTAACAATTCACTTATTTTATTTAATTTATATTAAAAATAAAATTATTTTATATATCTTGAGATAAATTGAGACAAAAAGTGTTGAAACAAATAATATTTCTCTTTTAAAATTTAGAGAAAATAATGAATTTGACTCTTTATATTTAAATGACCAAATTTCGCTCTTTATTTTACATATCATTTAAAACACACAAACTTTTTATATATGTTCTATCTTTTTATTGGTGTGTTACTTTTCTATTTTCTTATAATAAAAATAATTTATTTTTTTCTTTTGATAAACATTAATTTACAAGGTATAAAATAAAATGGAGAGTAAAAATATAAAAAATTTATTATTTACTCTATATTTAAAGATATATTAAAATATTTTTTATTTTATTAAATATATTTTTTAAAATAAAAAGTATTATTAGAAATGATCGAAAAGTATTTTCCCTGATTTATGCTTAAAGTATGAATTTTTCTAAGATTTATTTGAGTGGACAAGTGCTTTTTTTTTTTTTTTTTTTAATGATTTTGAGTAGTTGATCTTCTGTGATCGGTTCTAAGTCTTTGATTAGTTTTATCAAGTCATTAATGAGTTGAAGGAAGTTCATATCTCTCACATCTTTACGAAAGTGAACTTTGCAGCAAATTCGTTGCGAATTTTGAGCGGGAAACACACATTCTTATCATGTATAACTTTTTGAGGAGTTGGGAAAATATATTAGTGAGGATGAGAAAACAAGCATAGAGAGAAGAAATAAAAATTCGAAATCGAAGTTAGAGTGAGAAGTATTCAATTATATATGTATTTTACTTGTGTTTCATGCAAGCATTTTTTTATTTTTGCGTAAAACTATATCTATTCTCGGTTTATTTATCAATATACTGAAATTAATTTTATTTGTATCGAAAAAGATTCGAATAGTAGAAAAATACTCCTATAAAAATTTTAAAGTAGATGTATTCTCAAAGCTTTTGATAATTTGCTTGAACTGAAAAAATTTTTGTACTAATTCATCCACACTCGATTCGAATAACATAAATACTCTTATAAAAATTTTAAAATAGATGCATTTCTGAGGCTTGAACTCAATACTTTAATTAAATTGAAAAAGTTTTTGTATTAGTTTACCCACACTCTCATAGATTTTTATGTAAGCATTTATATTATAAAATTTCGCCTCAAATAATTAATGTTAGACTATGTTTGACATTATTTTTAGGAAAAATGTTGAAAGGAAATAGATAAATAAATATTTTTTTGATAAATATATTTGAAAAATATTTTATAAAAAATTAAAAAAAAATTATACATTATATTTAAAACTAGTTAGTTACTCTCGCGTTGCATTGAATTATAAAAATTAGAATAATAAAGTAAATACATAGCATATACATTTAATAATATCTAACAAAACATTATAAAATAAATAATTTTGTTAGAGCATAATAAGAGAACAGTAAAATTATGAATAACATTTAAAGGAAAAAGAATGTGCAGTGAACAAATTGTTGTAAATTACAATTAGGAGTATTTAAAATTGCTATTAAGAATTTTAAAAATAGATTTTGAAAATTCTTATTTTAATTGGCTGATTTTTTAAATACAAAATTAAAATTACTTACTTCTACCCGAAAACAGTTTTTAAAACTAAAATTTTTAAAAATATATTAAAAATATAAATTTTTTACCAAAAAAACGTTTTTTCTAAACACAATACTAAACATGCGATATGAAAAATGAGATTAAATTTAGTATAAACATTCAAAAAAGCATAATACTCATAGTTGCATAGGATCTATTTCATTTATATTCGAATCTAACATACTATACTAAAGGAAAGACAGAGAAATGAGCAATTAAATTTTGTTAGAAGCAGGAAATTTTCAAAGTAAAGAATGAATAAAGCATATAAAGGTAAATGTTTAAAAGAAGAAAGTAAGAAATGACTAAAACACATCAATGGGCTGTTATTTATATCCAAAAAAAAGTGAGCCAAATTAAGAGTTGCAATTATCAGTATTTAAAGAAAACTGATTTAGCTAAATTGAAAATCATACTTATCAAAAAATAATGCTGGAAATTATTCAAATATGAACCGCTGGATCGTTTAATGCATATCACAATCCAAATCTCAATGACTAAAATCTATACTAAGGCAACCTCACAAGCTAAAACATCATTCTTAGATTTACCCAAGCGGTGGCAGCACATTCCATATTTAATCAAAGGAAATCTAGATAAAGAAGTTTAAAAACGTCAAAAATTGAACATAAAAACAAGGTAATATTATCGTCCACGAATAATTCCACGTTATGTTCTACGACCATCTCCAACTCATAATACTATTTTAGTGTAAATTTTACATTAAAATAGTGCAGTTATACTAAATTTATTTCAAATCCATAACACTATTTTTCACGTCAAAAAGAGTATTCTATATTTATACATTATTTTTTATTGCTTTAATTCAATTTAACTAATTTTACAAAATAAATCTTAATCTTTTTCTTCGTAACATATTCATCCAATACAATTTATTTTTATTTATTAATATTAAAAATAAAAATTAATTTTAATATCACATGTCATTTTGATTTAATAATTATTTAATTATTAAGTAAAACACATTTTTTCTTAAATATGACAAAAAAATTACATTAGATAATAATAATACAAGAGCATAATTAAAAAAAATAATTATATGGCTATATATGTGGCATTTATATGGCTATATATAATTGTTGACATTTATATAGCTATATAACTGTCGTTATTTATTAATTTTTAATCTTAATTAATTATAACAATAAAATTAAATTTATTTGATTATAAAAAATTTAATATTTTAATTATTAATAGTATTTTAATTAAATAAATTGTAATTAAATATTAATTGGCTAATTAAATAACAATTTACATTCGTGCATGTAAAGTTTTCCAACAAATACAATTACTTTCCTAAAATGAGGCATCTTAACTTATTCTAGCAACATATTCTCCCTCTTTTATTTCTCATCTTCTTCCAGCAACTTCTTCCATTTATCTTCTTTCTTCATCATATGCTCAAAAATGGATTTTACATAAAATGAAGTCTCTTTCTGCAATTTGACAATTTTTTTAAGGAAAAGTAGAAATTACCTAGCACTTTTGGCGTAATGCTATGCCAAATACCATTTTCTGCGCCCATTGGATGTTGGATTGAAGTTGAATTCAACTTTTTCTTCTTTATGTGATATTTCTCCTTTCAAACTTTACCATTCAACAACTTCAAGCACTCATTCTTTCTTAAATTTTTTCCATGTATTTTTCATTTTTTAAATCCCGATTTTGAAGAATCAATTATCAAATATATATATTTATAACATTAATTCTTATCTTTCATGCATTATTTACATCTTGGAAAATGATGATATTAGAAATTGATGCATGCAAATTCCTCATCAGCTACTTAAGTTCTTCTTTGTGTCGTTTCTTTATCAATTAAGTTTGTAATTAACAATTTAATTGCTTTAAACCTCTTCTTTACTTAGCTTTTCTCTAGTTGTGTCTCGAATTGGGGAGATAGTATGATAAGATGTAATAGGATACTGGGAAGGAAAATTGGAACAACGTCGTTTGGTTTTGGAGTGGGGATGCTGGAAATTATTGTCAAACAGTGGCGCACTGTCGCAATGGGAAGATGGGAGTGGAGATAGAACGATATACTGGAAATGTGACCAAATGGTGGCGCAAAAAAACTTTTGTTAGATACAAAACTGAAATAACACTATAGTAGCTGCAATGTCGCATAATTAACATGAAGGAAACAACAATATTCTACATTTGAAGAAAAAATATCAACACACTGTAGCAGCTACAGTAATATTCTGCATGCGATTTATATATATATTAATAGATGCGAGATTACATATTATATTTAAAACAGAAATTTTTTTTATTTTAGATAGGCAAAGTTGAGGGTTTTTTTTTTGGATATGTTATTCTCTCTTTAAACAATCAATTATCCCAAAAATTTGAAGCCACAACCATCGCTATTCGAATTTCGAACATTACTAACCGGCTGTAGCCCGTAAATACGAGAATACACATAATCATATTGCTGAGCTATCAGCCAAGCACCTAAAGGAACCGGCTGTTCAGGTCACTTTGCCAAGTTCCCCACGAGGCTCGGTCGGTCATACCCTTAGATTTTCTGCTTTGTTATTCTCTCTCGGTATTGATTCTCTGTTTTGTTCCACTCTGTTTCTCACCGAGGTATCGCCGCTTCGCTCTGCTCCTCTAAGGTAGGCTTGCTTTCGTTTTTGAGATCTACCTCGTAATTTTTATTCTCTGTATTTTCCTTCACTTTGTCTCTTCTGTTTGGTTTATCAGAAAATTGAGGTAGTTGAGCTGATGAATTCTTCTGTTGCTGGAGTCTCTGTTTTTTCTTTTTAAAGTTTTTTAATAGGTTTTCTCTCCTTCTATTGTGCTGATTACGGATTATAAAGTTTCTTAGCTCCGTTCTGCTGTTTCTCAAAGCAATTCCTCGTCAAAATTTTAGGCGGTGGATTATTGAATTTATAGATATTACATCTTATAACTACGGGATGCTCTGATTTTTTCTTATGCCTAATACCTTATTGATATATCTGTGATATATAGAATTGCTTTTTCTTTTTTGCTAGAAATTCAATCGAAGTTTTTTTAGTAATTAGGGCCTCGATCATCAATTTTATTTGCTTTTTTTTTTAAGCTTGGTTTTCTCTATTTTTTCAGAAGCTCATATCACTTCTTTTTTTTTTTGAAGTTCTCTGCTGTTGTTGCGTTTTGTTCTCTTAATTGTTCATTACAGTTTTCTTTACTGTGTGGCTTTATGTGTAATGTTTATTTATTTATGCTAGTATCTGTGGATGTTTATGTGAAATTATGGTGCTTTGGCTTGCATGATTGGGGCAATTACTTGGCTTTTGGGCAATAATTGTGTGTCATGGAAATTTAGGAATTTCTTTGAAGTTTTAACTCTGATTATGTAATAAACTACTTAATTGGATCGAAATCTTTGTTGATACAGGTATTCGCTGACAAAAATGAAAGTTACCAAGGGTAAAGGGGCAGCAAAGCCCTCAAAGGAAGCTCTGAAACCTGCTGACGATAGGCTAGTTCAATTTATATATATATATATATACTTGTTAATCTATGTATTATCAAAGTATACTATATTATATGTTTTCTTTTTGAGCTGCTATGACCATTGAGAATGGAGTTCTTTGATAAGAGGTGTTGAATTTGCTGGTTTAACTAGTTCTTCTGTCTGATTTTATATATTTCATGGTGGATACAGTGATTATCGAAATGTTATAGTGATGGAACATATCTATCTCTATCATTTTCAGAAAGGTTGGAAAGAGGAAGGCAGCAGCTGTTGCTGATAAGAGTAGCAAGCAAAAAGCTAAGAAAGAGAAAAAGGCCAAGAAAGATCCAAACAAACCAAAGAGGCCTCCTAGTGCTTTCTTTGTCTTCTTGTATGAATATCATTGGAAGTAATTGACTACTTTGAAATACTCTTTTTTGGGACTGCTGTGAATTTATCCCATCCCCATTTTACAGAGAGGAGTTCCGAAAGACCTTCAAGAAAGACAATCCCAATGTGACATCTGTAGCAGCTGTAAGCAATCACAAATTTGATAATCTCTGATGTGTTAGATTTAATTTTAATTTTCATTTTATCATGCGTGCTTTATCAATAAGAAATTGGTTATTGGTATGATTCTGTAATTGAAGGTTGGGAAAGCTGGGGGAGAGAGGTGGAAATCAATGTCTCCCGCTGTAAGTGCCACAATGTTTTCCGTCACATACTCACATACTATCTTGTGCTATTTAGTGAAGTTTTCTCTTGGTTTTGAACTTTCTAACTATAATTACATGGCGATGGGTGATATATATGATATTGACTTGGAAATTGTTTAAAGCTTGGCGACCATTTTGGATGCTAGCACACAAATCACTTCAGTGGAATTCAAATGAACTTGCCCTTGGACCTAATGTTATCTCTTTTATGGCATGTTTGGGCATGAGTTTCTAATATATTGGAGACTGTTGTTGAATGCTAACTTCTTGTGTATTGGCTGGCTATAGCTAACTTGCAATTATTACTTCTTGGATTCAAAGGAAAAAGCTCCATATGAGGCCAAAGCTGCCAAAAAGAAGGACGAGTATGGAAAGCTTATGAATGCTTACAACAAGAAGCAGGTGAACATGTTGCATCAGCCATTCTCCAGTCAAAAGAGTGCTGTGATTGCTTGTTAAATGTTAACTTTCTCTCTTATATTAACAGGAGAGCACAGCTGATGATGGTGATGAGGAGTCAGACCGGTCAAAATCTGAAGTGCATGATGAAGATGACGAGGCTACTGCAGAGGTGGGCTTGCTTACTTTTTTAGCTATTTATTTTCTTAATAAGGCCCGGGTGGGTTATCAACTTGTCATAACTTGATTTTTCATATTTTCATATACATAGTTATATGGCCTATATTCTTGAATCCATTATATGGGTTGGAGAAAGGCTTGCTCTAGAGTTACTGTTTTAGACAGCAGTGCTTACCTTTTATGAATTGTTGCTTCATTGAAGTTTCCAGGTTCATAATAATTATTATTGGGATATAGCTACAGTACTCATGAATTACTAATATATTCTCATTTGCCAAGAGATGTTTTCCGTTTCATAATAAGAAATTTTTATCTGGCTCTCTGTGCTTTCAGAGTTGAGCATGTTGAGTTGGTTAGAAAATTAAGACAGATTTAGTCTTCTAGAAGTCTGCGATCAGTATAGTCAATGTGTAGAATTTCATCAATCCTGTTGAAGGGGAGACTCTTCTTTTGTTAGAAGGGAGCAGAGGATGCAAAATATTAACAGCTTGTTATAATTGTGATGCCAACACTAATATCTACGGCATGTGTTTCTTCTATTTTGGCAGGAAGGGCAAGAGGAGGAGGAAGATGAGGAGGAAGAGGATGATGAGGACTAAAGTTGGATGGTTTTGATTTTGGGCATCATGTGATTTAGGACAAAGATTTTTGGATAATGTACATGCATATATATTATTAGGTAATATTTGGTTGTGTCGGGAAAACTTGTTCTTTTCTTTCGTTGGTGAAAGATTTAAAGCAGGAAAATATGTAACTTGTTCTGCGATGATGCCCTGCTGGGTACTTTGGGATACCAATAGATGGGCCATTTTACTTATAGTAAAAATATAGAATCTATATCTTTCTCTAATGTCTTGGTTTGCAATTTAATCTTGCTGAAGAAGTACAACCTGGCTGGATGAGATAATGATTGTTTATTTCAGATTAAGGATTGGACGCTAATGAAGCTATTTATATATTTTTTTTTTTTGATTTTTCATAAATCCAGGAAATTATGTCTCATCCCAAGTAAAAAAATACTATTAAAGGAATAAAATTTTTTAAAAAAATTCAAAGACATTAGTAAATAAGCATTTACTGAATAAGTATTTACAGTTAGTTCTAAACAAGTTCCTTACGGAGAAATAATAATCAGAATCAACTAGGTATATTATAGGAAAAATTACTATTTATTCCGTCTAGTTTGACATAATATACTAGCATCTTTTTGAAATTTGAAAAATATACGATTTGCTTTCTGTATTTTGACATAATACACTAGTACCCTATGAGATTTGAAAATTATATTATTTACCCTTGAAATTTTGACACATTGCATTAGTATCTTCCTGTAAATTTAATTTATTAGACTAATACCCTCTAAGCCAAAGAGAATATTCCTTTTTACTAGTGTATTATATCATTGTTCAAATCTCAGGGTATATTAATATACTATGTCAAACTACAGAAAGCAAATTATATATTTTTTAAATTTCAAGAATGTATTAATGTATTATATCAAAATAGATGGAGTAAAAAGTAATTCTAATTCTCCCTGTATTATATATAGAGAAGTGTCCTGCAGCACTGCAGGCACAATACTCACAGGTAACGGGGATCATAGGTAGCAAAGACTGGATCGGGAACAGTGAGAGGCAACTTGTCAATGTACATAAATAATCTCTTCAGATTCTCCCTAGTAATTGATGATAAGTCAACAATTTCATTTTTGCTGGTGTAGATCCACAGGTCACCGGACTTCACTCTCTTAAGACTATCCCGGCAGAAAGGACACGACTGCGATCGTGCCCGCCTAAAAAGACATCAGAGCATGAGTCAGGTGACATTAATTGACATACAAAAGCAGCAAACTAGTTAGTACCCGCCAACTAAAATAGTGCTCAATTCAATAGCATATACACACACATGGGCAGCTACATTAAGATCTTAACATCATGATTCTTTTGCTCCAGGTCCAAAAGCCAGCAAGCACAAGGGAGGATCAGAGGAAAGAGGTTGGCGGCTGCTTTGTTATATAGCATTGTTTTCACCTTTGCGTATACTGATTATGTACACACAAGGATTCTAGGCTAAAGTACTTTCTATGAGCTAGCTTCATAACTGGTGTTAATTAGCACTTGGCAACTGGGCTGAGGTAGGGACTTAACTAATAGTCAAGGTCTACCATGATGATTCTGTAAGACAAGTATTCAAGCAGAGCTACTTAAGGAGAAGATCTTTTAAACAGGACAAGCAGGATACATTCTTTGTAAATATTGGTAAGAGTAAAAACATCTATTTCTATATAAACCATTTCAATTGATTTTTAAATGTGTAGTCAGTTCCGTTTTAAAAAAATTGTCAAATCTGCTAATTATCATCCAAGATGTTTCAAATGTTAACCCCAATATTATGCAACCTTGATTCATCACGAAGTTTCCAAACCCACAAAGCTAATTGTATATGCATTTCAAAATTTCAATGTATAAAGGGACAGCAAGGATGCAAACAATGGTTCCACTATCAATATCAGAAATTCAATCACTCTCTTTTTGTTGTGAAGAAAATTAACCAGTTCATAAATAATTGGTAGACATCAATGGAAATTTCAAAATTTAATTCAAACATTACAAGACCTTGATAGTTAACGCTAAGAACATTGTATCGCTGGCCAGCAGTGATTGGAGATAATTGTACCAACTATTTGATAATGATGACAGATCATAATGAAGTATATACAGGAGACTTCATAGATAATCACTTCATATCAGTATACAAATCTAACTTAACTTTTTCTGCTGTGAACTTATAAAGTGACTGGTAATGGAGGTCAGCTTATTACTAATCTTTGTTCTCTTAAGAATGCTTGTATATTCATCATTTTCCCTCCCATAAAATTATTGCAAATATCATGCTCATACCAATAGGAAATTGCTTTTCAAGGCAATTTAACTACCACTACATCCTTTTCACTGGAGGAGCTGAAAGGAGACTACTGATAAGCCCCCAGTCCGGTTCACCTATGTAAGGAAGAATAGAAAAGCCTGAGGGCAGTAGAGCTGCTGCTGGTTATTCTAGAAGGTTTCAGCTGGCATTTAGTTAAGGGGTATTTAGGAGAATATGCTAGAGGTTGTTACATGGGTTCGTGTGTTGTAAATATATAAAAGAGGGTAGGGGGAGCGCATTTGGGCATCTTGAGTATTTTGTTCATTTCCTTATTGTAAATGGAGAGTGCAGGCCTCTCGAATAGCTTGCTATCTTGATTTCCAGAGCTAATACAGCCTTATCATCTTGATTTCTAATCTGTTTTCTTATTATTGCTGTGTGATTGTTGGTTGGAGCATATCAGAGACCTATGTAATACAGAATTTCCTAATTGTGATAAATTGAGTTTTCCTCGTGCACACTCATGAGGACTTACAAAAGCAAGGATAGATATACAAAATATTGCATAATTGTTAGCTTACCAATTTCGGTAGCACTTCATACACATTGAATGATTGCATTTGGGCAACACAACCTTGGTGCTCATCTCCAAACAAATTCCACATTCTTCTTCTCTCTCCAGCTCAATTTCAGAGAGCTTTCCTCTGTCCATCTCATCTTTCTTTTTGTACTTAGAACAAATATCTCTCTGTTTCCTCTCTTCTACTTCATTGATTCCTCTTTGAAGTTGCAACAAAGATGGAAATATCACCCCTGTCAACATGACCAAAAGGGCAAAAATTTTATTGCTTAACTGCTGACAACTTTTTTTGCAAGAAAACCAGTACATTATGGAAAAAGTAGCAAATGCACCAAGCTATAAAATACATTGTTCCACAAGGTAAAGAGAAACATATCAATAATATTGAATACACTCACCATAGAATTCTCTTATACTAGCTTTTCTTTCATGAATAGACATTGTTGTCTTTCCATCGTCATAAGCCTGTTTATACAACATCATATTATTACACCCTTGACATTAAGGAAAGGGCAGCATTATGTCAGCAACGACAGAGGATATTTAAAAGTCAGATTGCAGTTCTCAATGGACCAAAAAGACATAGTGTGTTATATAGAATAACATGCAAATCACCTTATAGATGAGAATTCTAAGTAATCCCAATGCACCAGCAAGATGGCAATCTGTCCATTGAACAAGAAAGAGGAAAAACTGTGCAGCAGGACTATAGGATAATCTCATCTGAACGCAGGGCCCATCATATACCCTTGGATAATCAGAAGCCCTGAATCACAAGCGTGTGTCAATTGAACACAGAAAGCAGAAAGAAACCATTACAACTCCATCAAACTCAGAAAAACCCTTACTTTCTCTCTTAGAACAGAGGAGAAAATGCAACAGGAGAAAATCTCATAACCACAAAAATGAAAATCTGTGAAATAGGCTGAATAAATTTCCTACATTTGCTGGTTTGAGCAAACGTGATTTAGCATCCCATTCAAATTGCTCAAGGATAGAATTTTACAAAATTTGAACTCTCAATTTGAAAGAATTAAATAATACAATTGGCTCACGTGATTATCATTCAAGATGCAATCATACATGGTCTGGTGTTCTGTTTGTTATCTTATTCATACTCTTAGTTCTGTATTTCTCAATCAGGGCACTCTAATTGAGTGACTTCCAGCAAAATCAAAGTGTAGTTTTTCATGGGCAGAAATGCAAAATCTAATGCCGATGATGCACATAAATGCAAAACCCACATTTTAGATATAGAAATCTTCTGAAACTCAACTCCAAAAATCCTTATAATTTTCTTTTCCAAAGCAAACCTTCACGTCTTCAATAATATAAGTAAGTACATGAACGATAAAATTCCAAAAATGGAAAGCTTCTTGAACTGACATGTCCCTTTAGGAAGAAAAAAGAGCTGCACCACTCGAGAAATATCACAATCCACTACTCCTTTAGCATCTACATGTGATTTAAACAGAGCAGAGTACAAAAGTAGGTAAAACGCTCGATAATATCAGTTGAAGCAGAATTACTTAAACCAGAAATATATGTCTAATTGTATTATCAACAATGGCATAGAAACTCCACATTCAAGGCCTCGAAAGATTAGAATTTAATCCATTATTAAAGTTCGATCATCTGAAAAAAAATTCGTAAAATAAAGAATAAACGCGCGAAACAAAGTCATAAATAAATAAAGAAAAGAAGGTAGAAAAAATTGCAGAAAACGTTGCTCCTTCACCCAGACAAGATGATCAACACTATAACCCAGAATCCCAACGATCTCCAATGAAAATTTGAAATTTGAAAAAAACTCAGAAAGAGAAAACACACAATAGTTAAAACAGGGGAAAAAAAAAAGGTGAGGAAATTACAGAGTATTGGCAAACTGGATATCAGCTTCGAGAGCCTTGAGCGAGTCCTTAAACGATTTCCGCATTTCCCCTTATTTTTGTTCCTTCTTCAACCAATAATCAAATCAACACTAACAGTTTCCAAAACCCACAACGCATTCAGCAACTCATCTCATAAAACAAAAATTTTCAAGAAACCCAATTCAAAATAGAAAACCCAACAGATATAGTTGAGAAAGAAAGAGAGAGAAGGAGAAAGGGGATAAGCAGTGGGAGCAGGAACAAGTGTGGTGTTTTACTACTTTAACTATTCGCTTGGAACACACGTAACATAAATTATTAATTCATTCCTCATTTCTTACGAATTTTTTCTTAAATTTACTTTAATTAATACCTACAACAGGATTCGAGATTTAAATGAATTTACAATGTTGCCCTTAATTTTCCTACCAAAATCCACTTACTCTAATCCATCGACTCGTCTCCGGATATTTCTAAATGTCATCTGACAGCAGAGGTGGCCAGCTTCCGGTTCGTACCGACAGTTACACATTTTTAAAAAATTTAAATCGGATCAAAACTGGTCTAAAGATGGTTTCAGGCTGGTTTCAAACCGGCCGGTTCATATTATTTATTTTTTATTGTAAAATTAAATTTAAATTTAATAATTGAGAATTATTTATGAGTTAAAAAAATATAATTAAGGTTAAAATAATATATTATTTATATAAATTATAATTATTTGGAGTTAATTGTACAAAGAAAAAAATTTAAGTTAGAATAATGAGAGAAAAAGTAATAAATATTTAAGTTAAATTTAAAAAATATTTAAAAGTAATAAATTTAAAAAATTTTAAGTGGAATATTTAGTTTTAATTTTAAAAATTATTTAAGCTAAATTTGAAAAAAAATGTTAAAAATTTATAAGTGGGCTATTTATTTGTAATTTTAAAAAATATTCAAGATAAATTTGAAATTTTTTTTAAAAGAATATTAAAAGTAATAAATTGGCTTGAATTTTATTTTTTTACTATTAATTAAATTACCTACGTATACTCTTAGTTCACGTAGTTCTCTTACCTTTTAAATTTGTTGAATACCCCTTTACTTTATTTAATCCGAATCATTGGTACCGTCGGTGCCGAATGTGCCAATGGTTCCTCCTCTAGTAGAAGTTAATTCTTCATTATATCTTTTTTTTTTCAAATTCTTGTTGTCTTAGGGCTGCTTTAATCCAATTAGCGACATACGCTTGAACTTCAATTGATTCGGGAGCTAAAATTGATCGTGTCTCGTTCAAAATATTACCTCACAAACTAAATGCTTGTTCAATTGCAACAGTTGAAACTAGAAATGTAAAAATTTGCTTTGCAATTAGGTAAGAACAAGTGTTTTAATAGTGATTCCACCATTCAAAAATAGAAAACTCTTTATTTACTTTACTGTCACTGAACTCAAATTTTATTGTTAGATAAATATCAAGTTTTAGTGAACCGGTGGATAATTGGAGTTTTTTTTTTTATGATTTTTTTAACATCAAACGATCATCTCTTCTCATACATTCTAGTTCAACATTTTCATGACAAGAACTAGTGCAAGTATGAATATTATATAAATTACTAAATTTATTAAATAAGTCACAAATATTTCTTCTAATTTCATTTATTATTGAATCAATACTAACATTTTCAATATCAAGACATTCATAATAAATTTGTAAATATTCATGTAACATTGTAATTCTACACGTAGGATCAAGAACATAACATACAAAATTAATCAAAAGAATCATTTTAAAATAAGATAACCACTTATCATGTAAAATAACATTACTTATATACTCTTTAAACACATCAACAATATTAATACATTAAGCTAAAGATAAATGACATGTAGAATAATAAACACCACTTAAAACATACACATCCCAATATTGTGGATATAAATTAATTTGCCACATTAGTGGAAATAAATGATCATAATAAATTTTTATATGCGTATGACTCGTTGATTAATTCAAATGTAGAATTTTGTGGAAATTTTTTTGGTTTTTTGCCATTTTCACGACAAAATCGAATTCATAATTTTATAATTTTGGAAAGTTCATGCAAATAAATAATTGCTTGTTTTATTGGTTCAATTGTATCACCAAATATTTTTAAACCATCTTTCACACATAAATTTAAAACATAACATGCACATTTAATATGAAAATTTTTTCCACTAATATAAAGTTGACATAGAAATTAAAGCTCTCTAATAGAAGTAGTATTAGTTGCTGCATTATCAAAACCGATTAAAAAAATTTTATTAACTAAACCATATTCTTCCAAAATATATTTTATCATTTTATAAATATTATCTTTTGTATGTCTATCATCAAATACTTTAAATGCAAGTAATTTTTTTTGATAATCCAATCACTACGAATCCAATGACATGTTATACCTATATATGAATGCATGCCTCAACGATCACTCCAAATATCAATATAAATTGCAACACGTCCATTCAAAAAAGAAAAAAATTTGCACAATTTTTTATTATTTTCATTATACAATTTAAATAAAGCACGTTTAAGAATATTCCTTGCAATATGTTTAGCAGCATGATTTAAAGCAGTTTGACAAAAATTATTAAAGCCAATTTTTTCACCAAAATTAAAAGATAAATTTTCAATACTTATCATTTTTGTCATTTGTTGTTTATATATTTTATCATTATATTGAAATAATGAAAAATTAGAAGACGGACTTGCAAATCCGGATATTTGAAAAGACATTTGTTGTTTACATGCTAAATTGAATCGCATGTTTATTTTCCAAATGTCTTTTGAAAGTACTATATCCACCTTCTTGTTAAATTTGTAAGCTTGGTCACAATAGTTGCATACAACTTGTAATTGACCATTGTTTAGTTGTAATTTTTTGAAATGAATTTGAAAAAATCGGAGAAGCGGAGTTTTTGATCCGACCATTGACCCACATTTATTAGAATATTATCCATCATTCTTTGGGTTTGTTGAGTGCTTTGTTCGGAAGCCAATTCGCTTGTCATCTTCTCCTCCATATTAACAAAATTGTCATAATTTTCTATATCCACAAAAAGATTGTTGGAATTAAAATGGTTTTTTCCATGACTGTTTGCCATTTTTTTGAATAAAGAGAGAAAAATTTAAGAACTATAGAGTTTAAAAAAAATTATAGTGTAATTAAAGAGACTAAAGAGAATTCAAGAAATAATATAATTTTGTGTAGTTGAGAAAATTTGATGAAGTAAGTATGTATATAAAATTGAAAGAAAATTTAATGAAATGAATTAAGGTATTTATAGAGAAAAATTTGAATAGTTGAAAAAATAAAAATAACCTTCAATTATATTTGTTATTTTTAGTGGCATTTTTGTTTTTTATAATATTTATTTTTTAAAATTTTTGTATTATAAATTAATTTTTAAAAAAATTAACAAAAAAATTTTAAAAAAACTCAAATGACCGTTCGGGAGGGGGACATAACGAATGTCAAGTCCCAGTGTCAAAACGATCTCTAGCTGTTCTGACACGCAGGGAACTGAGATTTTTTTTAAAAAAATTTTTGGTTCGATTCAAAACCAAAACAGTTAAACTGGCCTGAAATCGGTCCCTCAATAGTTTCAATCCAGTGCTCGCCTAGAACCATTGACCACCGATTTGATCGGGCCAATTCTGAACCACTATCTGTTAGTGACGTTGCTTATCTCACTATGCCCCTTATTGGGTGATGATGTGGAGGAGCTGTGGCAAGATGATGATCTAAGTGAAGGTAATATTAAGAGTAAGCGGTCTGTCGGGCGATGATAAAATTATGATGTGAAATGTATTAGCATCTTCTGCAGCCTCTTTATTTTACTTTAAAATAGATGTATTTTATATTTTCTTCCTTAGGGTATTTTTAATGTGTAACTCTCAAGTTGAAGCAATTTTTGCTCTAAAATCCAATCATTTCAGCACCCAACACTATTTGATCTCCAACTCATTCACTCCAAATATTACTCGAAAAAAATATTCCTTAAAATATCCTATTTTCTTTCTTCCAATTTAATTTTCAAACTTTATATTAATTTTAGTGCTATAATTAATATCGATACTTATTTTTTAATTTCAAATTAAATAGTTGATAATTATTTATTAATTTAATAAAAAATATTTTTATTAGATAATTTAATTAGAAATTAAAATTTTATTTTATTATGTAATTTAATGAGACATTAAAATTAATTTATTTTAAAATTTAATTAGATATTAAAATTAATATCAAATACCATAAAACCAGTACAATTAATCACAAAAATATAATATTCAGCATATTAAAACACATATTACAACATATTAATAATTTCATCAATATTAAAAATATTTTATTATATAATTTAATTAGAAATTAAAATTATTTTATTCTGCAATTTAATGAAACATTAAAATTAATTTATTATATAATTTGGTTAGAACAAAATATATAATTGATTATTATATTATGAAAAATATAATTAATTTTTAAAACTGAAAAAAATATATAAAATTAATTATTGTATTATAAAAAAATAAAATATATGGGCTCCACTCTTAGGGTTATAAATAGTATGATTCCAAATTTAGAGTTGCACTATTCATAACTCTAAAAATGTAGCAAGATTTGGAGTGGTTTGGAGCAAATTCAACTCCAAATTTAGAATTTTGAAATAACACTGGAGATAGTCTTACTTATTTTATTCTCTAAAATTTATACAGTTTCGTTAAATATAGAGAGTTAAATTGGCTTTTTAAATACTTTTTATTGAGTAAAAAAAAAATTCTTTATCAATTTTTGTTCTTTATTAGATAATTTTATTAATAAAAAATTAAAATAGAGTGTGAAATAAAAATTAATTTTCAAAAAAAATAAATAATTTTTTTTTTGTAATATAATGGAGGGTAAAATAGAAACAAAATAAATATAAGCATCCAGTGACGCGTGGCTTTCATGCATTTGAATTGATCCAAAGTATTCTGGCTTTTAAGCTTGCTAGCTGCTGGCGGTTTATTGTCAATTTGTAAAGATTTTTTTGTTAAATCACAAATGTCAATAAGGTACCGAAAATGCCCCTTGATTTTACTAGATCCATGACACTTTCTTTTTCCAATATTTTCTAACATTCTTGATTAGTTATTGAAAAAAGAAATATTTTTAAAAGTAATTTTTTTTAATTTTCTCTCATTACCGATCAATTTAGAAGTGAGTGTTAGAGAACTCCTGGAATTATATTCAATTAAAGAAATGCTAATGACACTCTCTTTTTGCAATACTCTCGAACACTCTTTTCTTGATTAGTCATTGAAAAGAGAAAAAATTTTTAAAGTAATTTTTCTTTATTTTCTCTCTTTATTCTCCATCATTATCAATCAATCAAAAAATGAGTGTTAAGAAATAGATAATGTTATTAGCGTTTCTCATTCAAATTATCAATAATTGTTAATAATATACTCGATGACTAACATTTAAGTCAATTAAAACTTAATTTAACATATGTGCCATGTCCCCTCAAAAAAAAAAAAAAAAAACATAAGTGCCATGTGAACATTTAGTGGAACTAAATTTTTTTATCAATAAATTTTAATTTAATGATTGGAGGAATAATTTTTTTTAGACAGATTTTTTTTTATCTTTTTTGACGGCTTTTTACCTAAATAAGTTAAAAAAGAATAAATATTTACCTTTATATGTGGTTTCAAAATATATTTCTCAATATATGTTTGTTTTTTAACATGTGGATGGGAAGAGAAAATCATCTGCATAAGATCGCCACTATGATTGGCGATTTTATACTATAAACGCTAGTATTATTTTTCTAATATTAAGCTAATTTCACAGAAGTAGAGAGACATGAGTGTGGAGGGGTACTTGATCGCTAGCTTAACTAGCGACTATTATTCAATTCTTGGCAACTCTACCAATTTATAAAGGTGCTTTAATTGGTTGTGACCGATTACATATGCAAAAACCACCATAATTACTAGTTTTGTTTATATATCATTCTCATATAACTAATTTTATTTACATCAAAAAGTTTTAATTACTTTGATATGGGATATCTTAGTTTACACTATTAATTTATTATTATTATTGTTATTATTAAAAATAAATAATCAAATTGTAACATATAATTTTTTTTAAAATTTTACATTTTCTATCAAATTATCAATTTTGCATTTTTTATTTATTAATTTTATGGATCTAGGATTCTATCATCATATCATACTATATATAAAAGTAGAAATAGAGGGGACACACAAATTTATCAAAAAGTCAACTTGATTGTATTAGTTAATTTGATCAATTTTGTCATTTAATAATTTAATTTATTAGTGAATGTATTAATAATTCATTAATTATAAATCCATTTCAATTAAAATTATATTTTAAATATAAAAAACAAATAATTAATATTAAAAAGGAACAAAAAATATTAGGAATGCACGGTAAAAAAATATAATTGATAAGATAATTTGTATGGATAAGATAATTTTTATGAGTCAAATTATTAAAAATAACATACATCTCATGTGGATGATTGAGAATAGGGAAACAAAAATGAATGTAAAATATTTGTTACATCTATTTTATAAATGACTATTAATAATGGATAAATTAGTAATTTAGGGAGACAGATAAAATGAATGTAAAGTATTTACTACCTCTATAAAAATGAAAATAGGGAGACAAACAAAATGATCGTAAAATACTTACTAACTTTATTTTATTTGTGACTCTTAATAATAAATAAATTAGTAATTTGACGAGATTTGAGACAAATATATATTTCTATAATTTACTATGAATAAAATATCATAATAAAATAAAATAAATTAATCAAAAATAAAAAATTATATAAAAAACTAAATAGTAATTAATAATAAGTTCAATATCTAATAATCATATGTAAACTATATTAACTTAAAACAAGTATTAGAAAGTGTAAAAATTGTTCAAAAAGTGCAAAATGTATACACTAAACTTTTAATATCTTTTTGGAGAGTAAATTTTAATTAAAAATTATAATATATATTTTATACTATTATATATATTTTAATAATTAGTACCATTAAATTGATTTTTTTGGTAAATTTGTATTCCTCTCTATTTTCATTTTTTATATATAGTATGATATGATATGATGATAGAATCCTGAATCCGTTATTATAAGTATACATCTATAAATAAATTTCTACGTAGTGATATTGCTCTGAAAATATTTTGAGTTTGAATTTCAAATAAACTTATTGAACCTTGATTAATGTATGATGGAAAAGTTGATTAAACTACTAGATTTTATTAGAAAACAAGACAATGCAAAACTGATAATTTGTTTATTTGATAGAAAATGTAAAATTAAAAAAAAATTTATATTTTACATTTTGATTATTTATTTTTAATAATAATAAATTAATGGTGTGAACTAAGATATCCCATATCAAAGTAATTAAAACTTTTTAATCTAAATAAAATTAGTTATATGTGGATATATAAACAAAACTACTAATTAGAGTGATTTTTGCATGTATAATCATGTCACAACCAATTAAAACATCTTTATAAATTAGTAGAGTTGCCAAGAACTGAACAATAGTCGCCAGTTAAGCTAGCGATCAAGTACCTTTCCACACCCATGCCTCTATTTTTGTGAGATTAGTTTTATGTCAGAAAAGTAAAGAGATTGCTATTTACCCTAGCATTTATATTATAGGTGCAACATTGCCAGTCATAATAGCCATCTTGTGCATTTAATTTTCTCTCTCTGTTTACCTGTAAACAAAAAATAAAAAAACATATGTTGGAAAATATATTTTGAAACCACATACAAAGGTAAATATTTATTTTTTTTGAACTTATTTAGGCAAAAAGCCCCTTTTTTGAGAAGTGTAGTTATGCACCTCTTTCTAGGGGAAAAGTTGCAGTCCAACAAATTTTTAAACAACAACAATAATAATAATAAATAATGGACGAATCAGGTGGTGGGGAAGAAACAATTTTAAAAGAAGCTTACGATGTGATTAATAAAAAAAAAAGTACAAAATTATAAATGATTGATAATAAGATTTTTAAAATCAGCCATTCATAAACAAAATGAATGGCTAAAATTAGACCAACATGATCTATCATGCTTAAATGAATATACACGAGGGATCTTAAATCCATTTCAGTCGAATGGAAACTTCTCTTTGGAGGCTCCAACTTTGGAGCTTTCCTCCATTAAAATGGGATCATAAACCTCAGCTTCTTCAATTTTCAGTGGGTTGGCACATCACATGGAGCTGAACTTCCTCAAAACAGTTTTAGCTGATTTCACATTTTTAAGCAGAAGGTACTCATGACTGAGATGACTGGCACCTGAAAATCAAAGAGTGCCCATTTCATCAATGGATATATCTCTAGGGACCTTGAGATTTAGTTGATGGGTTTGCCATCCAGCTAAATCCAGCTGCTGGATGAAATCTTCAAACCTATCTTCCATCTCTACCAGACTTTGCTCAAGCTGACCAACCACACCAGTTGAGTTTTTCCAATTTTCGTGGAGCCAATATGTCTGCCACACACTTCTTAGGACCGACATACTCGTAGCTCCAACCTACATTCAAATTCTCAATTTTGATATCAAGTAAAAGACATTACTTACTAATTGTTACTCATTTATAGCATCCCAACCTTGAATGACACTAACACCTCAAAGTCTCTCTTTTGTTGGTTTACCACAAGATAGTATTTCTCCTTTGCATATAGTTTTACAAGTGTCTTCACCTGTTCCAAATACAAAAAGAGAATAAATAATGATTAACCCTGTGCTTTCAAATGAAAGTGAAAGCTCTCCTTTCGCTGGTTAATTTATAGAATATTCCAACGTCCCTGACAGTATATCCTCGCATACCAAGTGTTTAATATGTGCCTCCTTACAGTAGAAGGAGAAAAAAATTACCTTACAACATAATCAGAAGCAAATCTGAAGCATTGCAACTATAGATTCATCAAGTAACCTTTTAAGTTATAACTAACAGAAAAGATATCTTTAAACCCTCTACCACAAAAACCAATACGGAATCTGTATCTGAGCCCTCTACTAAAAAAGATGGAAAACCTTGTTAAGTCTGATTAATTGAGTATCCAGTGGTTTATGTCAAGAGTAATTATACTTAATAATCTAATTAGGAGATGATCTAATGTCTCTGGTCATAAATAAAAGACTACTGCAAAGTGCAAAATATCGCTAAAAACTGGCGAAGTTCAATCAACATTGTATGATCTATCCTTCTTTTTTCTTAAACTAATGCAAAATATTTTAATATTGGGTTACTAAAAAATTTGCTATAAATCAAAATACACCTTGGTCACAGATCTCTCACCACCGACCATCTCCTCCAAGGGCACACCAAAAGTAATTTGTGGCTTTGTGAAGGTTTCCCAAGCTAAAATATTTTCTGCTCGATTGCAATCAACATATCCTGAGTCAAAATTTATCAAATTTAATGCTATAACATGAAATAGTTTTTAGGAATAAGGAACTTAAAAGGGAATGCACTTACCTAGAACTGTGGAGTGTAAGATATGTGATTTCACCAGCAAACGAGCACGCTTGAGGTTTATCTGTATAAGAATTCCAAGGAAATAGATCCCATAGATGATTCAAAGTTAGATCCATTTTCTACCTCTTGTTATTACCCAATGTCTGGATATTCAATACAACATCCTCAGACAAGTGGTTCTGTAGCAAAAAACTTCAGGGGAAAGGGAACTGAATATATGAAATTCTTACTGTGTTAAACCTTAGAACTATAAGTGATAGATAACGTAACCAAAGGTGCAGAAGCCGCACACTCATCCATGTCAATGCCAATGCTGGAAATGATTTTACCAGAACAGGTGTATCCTGCACTTATAATTTAAGTTTCAGTTCAATGCATCAAGAAATATGTTAAATTAAATATCTCTACTATCCCACAGAATAAGGAGAACAATTTCAAAAGAATATACAAACATACTAGGATTACAACACCCAAAGCCAGGCCCAGCAGCTGAGCACCTACTTCCCAAACTTCCTCCTGAAATAATTGATCAGGTAGCACTCTTTTGTTTATAAAAGCTCATACATCATATATAAAACTTAAGGTATAGTTCAGATGCAACAAACGTATTTTCTTTTCTGTATGCATTTCCAAGAGAGAGGACGCTAATTAGCATCACAAAGAAAAATTCTTTCAATAATCAAGATATTCAATTCAGATTCAGCAAGAATTTTGATTCAAACTAGTTGGAACAGGATTAACGAGTTTTTCTCTGTAATTTATTCCAGCATGAAAGTCTCCTGGAAATACATATTTTTGCTTAAAGAAACTAGAGATAGAATCAATTTTTATAAATAAATGAAAAAGTGGAACATCACAAGATATTATAAATTCATAAGTCAAACAACTACTTTGTAACACAAGATCTCTTTGCTTTTCCCATGACAAAGTGAAGCTGATATCACCAGAACTTAACAATAAAAGTCAATTTTTGATCACTTTCATTAAAGATATAAAATCATTTTCTGAGCCGTCACAAAAAATTTGAACTTTTAGATTCAGCAGTTCTTTAATAGGTAGAAGAATTGTTTGAACAAATAGTTCAATGTTCAGATCTTCAGTCCTTCCATTCTTATTAACTAAAATGTTAATGCGGGGTTGTCTAGTCATCCATTTAAGCTTAAAGCAAAAATGTTTCTTGGGCTCTCACTATAGCTCTGATCCTTTAAGTTGAGTGGTTCTTTAAAAATAGTGAAAGATAAATAACCATTCATTTATCAGCAATAATATAACATTGGTTTTTGCAGCCTCATGTCCTAAGCGATGTTATTGATGTTGATATATGCTTCTTGACAAGTAAATACTGGTTCTTTCTTTTCTTCTAGTGCTATTGGTTCTTTATTTCTTCCTCATCCTCTATAAACATCAGTAAATATCTCCAAAGTAAATCCAAATTTAATTTGGTCGAAACACCACTTGATTTAAGATATATTATCTTAATTTGGTACAACACAATCCTCCCCATAATCCACTGAATGGTCATCCCGGAAATGATGAGGGCAATGTTATCGTGTTAACCGTATTGCTGCATCTAGCAGGGTGAAAGAATTTTACTGACAAGCTATAGGAAAACCTAATTTATACTCAACTAAACTTCAACTAATTAGGAAAACCTAATTTAAACTCAACTAAGCTTCAACTAATTGGTTTCACCATATGAATTATTCTCCTCATCACCCCCAGTTTAGGCTAGCTCTTCAGAACGAAAGGGGCGCTAAATCAATATTTATTACTTCCCCTTATTTCGGCTAAGGCATACTTCTTGGGTGTTATCATTTAAATTTCCAGCAATTTCAATGTACTCTACCTTTGAGAATCAT
Source organism: Balakata baccata (assembly GCA_949630135.1). NCBI lineage: Eukaryota > Viridiplantae > Streptophyta > Magnoliopsida > Malpighiales > Euphorbiaceae > Balakata > Balakata baccata. The sequence continues at coordinate 68,538 of CATIWF010026592.1, forward strand.
GTTGGTTGAACATGAGCAAGACATAACTTGTAACAGGGGAAGAAATGGTTGACATGACAACAAAATTGAGTTACTCAGTAGTTTTTACCTCTATTTTAGATGATCAAGGTAAAAAGATCCAAATATATGCAAAAACTGAAACAATAAATTGTTATAAGACATTGAAGTTAAGAGTAACCTATTAGGCAATGCAATAACACTCAAAACCACAACATTTGTACCTTTGCTGCTATCTCGCCCAGATTTCCTGAGATTGCAAAATGGTTTTGAATTACACGGAATGAAGGGTCTTTCAGACCTCTTGCCACAGCCTATACAAACGACAATATCCAACAAATCAAATAAAATCTTGAATAATTTTAGATCAGCTAGCTTTTGCTTGAAAAAGAAAATGGAAGGTGCATAGCACAATGTATGTAGTACAGACAGTGCTACAATGGATGTGTCTGTTGAGCATGTCCCAAGTTAATAAATCAAACCCTATGTAGCACAGAAATGACATGTTCAAAAAAATTACAACGATTGGATGATTTCTTTCAAATTCAGCATTCTCTTTAATGAACGGCATATTTACGAAATTATATAATGTGCCTCATACTAATACCATAACAAAAGAGTTTAGGTATGTGAATGAGTAATGGAAAATAATATAACTCTCAACATTATTTAATGAAATGATTCTTTCCAGTAGCTCAGTTTGCATGTTCCCAGCTCCATCTCTATTGTCTTCTACCTAATTTCCTTACAAAATTGAAACCAAATTTTTTTTTTAATTAAAGATAATTTCATCATTTTAGCAAAACACTTTTGGTATCCCCTGGTAACTGTAGTCTATTGAAATCCATGAATTAAACATAAATTTTCATAATATGAAGCATGTCATGACTCATAAGTATTCACCATGCACTGAGAATGCATTTGTGCTCACCCTTGGCTTGTTCTGCACTTTTTTGTGATCTGTGCCACATTAGTGCACATAGAATGGCAAAGAAAATACAGAAGCCATATGATTAAGTAAAGGTACAGGAATGATATGATTCAAGTGAGATGAAAATATTTAAAATTCATAAACGATGCAGTGTAAGGATAAAGAGCTTCAAGAAAGAATACCTTTGCAAGATTTCCGAGAGAAGCCAATGGGAGGAAATAGGCAGGATAGAGTTGGGTGGTTAGATCAAAGATGCTGCAGGATGGAATAAGAACTTTTAATTATGCCTTTTGGTAACGTGTTATTTGGAAAAGCCCAACTTTAAGCGCCTCAACTTTTCAACCTTTCACCAGTATGCCTTCCAACATTTAGTGCATTCTATCAAACCCTTCAAGGTCTTTTTTTTCCCTGGTCTATTAAACATAATTTAACAGAAACAAAATGTTGTGTTCCCTGAATCATGTCACCGGCAATCAATTAGGACTCAATAGAAAGAGACCCAAATCTCTCAATTTTTATGAAACTTATAACTTCTTTTATTGCTATAAACTGTCTCTTTAATAGATATTACAAGAAAAGAAGATAGAACGTCTAGAAATTAATGGAAGTGAAAGTCAGACTTGCTAGTCTCAAATAAAAAGGTACAGTGGCCAAGTGAAACACGCTTTAAGTTGGAGGTGCCGATAGCAAAGAGTTGAAAATTTCATAGGCTTGGATTGGGGTTTTTGACCATTTAATTTTGACGTTCTTCAATTCATACAAAAAGCTGGTAACACAAACCTTCCTGCACTGCCGATGAAATCTGCATACATGCGCCATTGTTTTGGATCATCATCAAAAAGATTACCAAACCGTCCACCTGGGAAAACAAAATACTTCCCAATGAATTTTGATACCAATTTTTTATTTTAATCTGTATCATTTATTTATTTATTTTAGACCAATGAATAGGCGCCCTAGAGCTCCAATGCCATCCTTTGATACCCATCTGCAGAAATAATCACAAAACCTATAGATTAATCCAATTCCAGTAAAATACTAGCCGTTTATAGTTTATAAATAGGCTAACTTGATATATATAATTATGAAACAAACCCACCAATACAAAAAATCACCTGATAGCAGCAGCAGAAGCAGCAGCTGTAGTACCAGTGAATGAGCCAACACCAACAGCCTGAAATGGTAGAGTGCAGAAACATATATAATTAATGATAGCATATTTGCATAATGAAAAAATAAAATACAGAGATACTAAGAAATCTCTAAAAGAGGTTCATTATAAGTATAGCGAAATAAAACTATCTGAGTCTTATACCTAGAAAACACTTAACAGCCTTAGTTAGATTAACATGCCTTGAGGAGACTTGATGTAACTAATGTGTTACAGATCCATCCAGTAACATTGGTAGGGAACTGTAATAACATGTACTGCAAGTAATCATCTGAGACAGATCCTTCAATTAGAGTCAAAAATGGTAAAACAAAAGCAGTTAGTGATTGGATATACAAAACTCACAGTAATCATTTCAGGATATGTAATGAATACACATGAAAAGAATCTAAATATGCTTTAAAAATATCTAATTATCATAATAAAAGGAACAACTATACATGGTTTAAAATTCTGAAGAAGTTGCAACTAAAAAATGACAGTAGTTCAAAGTACTACCCTAAAATATAGCTAGGAAAATTAGAAAAAGCCCCACCAAACCAAAAGTAACTAATAAACTTGAAAGTGCACCTTCATACAGAAACAAAGATAAAGCATCAACTCTCAGTGGTCTACAACAACTTAATGAGGCCTCGTCAAGCTAGGAAGCTCCACTTTAGCATATTAGAACTGATATTTAACTTTGAAAAGAAGTGTTCTTAGATAGATAATACAAATGGGGAAATGGTTCAACAATTCAAAAGCATCAAACAGTAATAAATAAACATACCAGAGTGCTTTTCAAAGATCCATAAAAAATCCATTACAGCATTTCAAAAAGTGAGCATTACTGAGGACCATGATGGATAATTATGAAGACTTTAAATAGCTCGCAAATATCTAATGGCAGTACGCCAATACCAAAGATAATGCACATTAGGGCTTTGCAAACATATGAAATAAGAAAGGGAAAAGAGAAACTTCAAATGGACTTTATCACAAGATGTTCAAACTTGAAATGCATTTTGATAGATAATAAACACATTATAAAACATTTTCATTTTTTTTATGAAATGTAGCATGACTGCATGAGAAATGGACACATACCACCAAGTCAAAGTTCAAATATTGAGAACAAGATTGAATAGGAAAGTGTAAAAGCAGAAGGATGACAAAATACGTAAAGAAAATTAATCAAAAACAAGTGAAACACACTCCAGTCACCTGGGAAGCCTGCAGGTAGAATAAAATCTTTGATAATATATGGAAGCCATGATAATTTTGTGTCAGATGAATGAGGTTCTTTGAACCCAGTATCTTTGGCACCATGTTCCTCAAGAAAACTTTTTAAATGCGAGTCATCATCTAATACATACCTGTTTCCAAACCAAGATACGAGCAAAACAACTCAAATGAGAGAAAAGATTTGAATTAAACAATCACATGCCAAGATGAATTCACTAAGCAAAGAAAATCTCCCAAGACAAGTAGAATCGTCAGGTTCTCTTTGCATGCGAAATTTGAAATGACTAATTTGAATATGAGCATTTCATTCAAATTGTACAAGCAAAAACTTCTAACTTGTAAAGGAGGAGAAAGAAAAATCATCCAACCACATTCAAGAGAGAACATTTCAAATAACACCTCTTCAGCGGGAATTCAATGATATCCTCTAAAAAATTTCTATCACATGTATAAACCTAATCTTCATTCATGAATACTGCAAACGAAACAAAACGGTTGTGTTATAAATCTTTATGAAGTCAACCAATCCAAAACACCTTCATTTCAAATTCTCCATATCCAAATGATGTTTATCAAAAGAAGTTACATTCAAGATGGAGCTATTACAAAAGTGAAAAAATAAAATAGAAGAAATCCATATTATTAGCTGAAGAAAATACCTAACATATCATATTACAGCTCAACCTCAACTCAATAATTGCATAAAAGAACTGAAAAATATATTAAAAAAATCCAATAAATTGCTAAAAATAACATGAACTTTTAAAGTTATATCAAAATTAAATTATAATATCTTTTTTCAAATAAATATACAAATTTTTAAAACTTTAACAATTTATAAATTCCGGCGAAATTATGCTGACATGACATAAAATTAGCAAAATTTTAGGTCTCAACATAAACGGTGACATTTCTATTTCTGCATAGATGATTCAGCTTCTTAATCAGCAAAGTCTATATAATTTTATCAGAATTTTATCATAGTTTCACCGGAATTCATAAATTGATAAAGTTTTAAAAGTTTGTATATTTATATGAGAAAATAGAAATTACAATTTATTTTTGATATAACCTTAAAATTCTGGTTATTTTTGGCAATTTTCCCAAACAAAAACAAAAGACAAGAAATGTTTTATTTGACGAATGACCTTCTGGCAGTTCCGTTGCCATATCTCTCCACCAAAATGGCATTCCTGTAGAAGCACAAAATTGAAAAATCCAGTAAATTAAAGGCTGCAAGGATATAGAGAACTCTTTAGACGAATAAAACACACTGTAACAGTCTTAGCTGCCAATAAAAGCTAATGACAAAATACAGTCCAAAATGGAAATTTAAAAAATTCCTTCAGATTTACCCATCCTAAAGTTCCAGTTTTTCCTCTGTTAGATTAGCATCATATAATTGATAAGTTTGAGTTTCTCATATTTACTTCCAATTTCACAGAAAACCAAATGCAATGTTAAGGATGAAGCTGGTACCTCCAATCGGTAGCATCATCTTCTCCGTCTTGAGCATTGGATTGGACAGCAAAACAGATAATTTGGAAATGGCGAGCTCTCTTTCTCGTCGAAAATTCGAAAGCTCTCGCAGGCAAAGAGAATTGGAAAGAGGAAGCCATTTCTCAGCAGATTTCAGTGTTGGGGTCTGTGGGCCGTGGCTAACAACTCTAACCATTTGTTTTCTTGAGTTTATTGGGTGGATATACTGGGAGAGCGTAATTTTTTCTTTAAATTTTTTTAAAATTTAAAAATTCAGCCTTTTAATTTTTATAGTTTTGAAGTTTTTTTTTTTTTTTTCTGACCTCTGTTTTCTTTAAGCAAATAGGGATAATTTTTTGCCATTATTAACATTAAATCACTTATTTATATTTTTTATCAATTTTTTTAAATAAATAGTTATTTCACATAGATTTATTTTTTTTATTTTATTTTTTGTAATTTCATCATATTCTTATAACATTTGATTTTATTGTCTTGTTATGATATTTTTGTATATAAGCGATTACGACATGTAAAACATATTTGATTCAATAAATATAACAAATTATATTATAATTATCAGTATATTGCAAAATATAAATATTCTAGTCACTATAATTGATTTATTATACTATTAATCTAAGTGTTATGAATATTTTTGTTGTTTCATTTTCTATAATTTTTAATTGATTTTTATATATTTTTATTGATGTATTGATAATTTGAATTAATGAAATTATTTTCCTTATAAAAAAAAGTTAATTTTATATATAAACTTTCAAACTTAGTGTATATTTTCCTTTTCACTGTAATACCATTATTTTGTTAAATAAATAAGAAAATGAAATATTATTTTTTAAGTCAGTTATTCTAAAATATAAACGGAATATTTTGCCAAAGTTTTATCTGATAAATTTTAAATTAGCTGAACTAATTCTGAATGTGAGGCCATATTTGACTCATCCTCGTCAATGGGCTATCATCTTCGAGAATATTTGGAATTACTGTTATTAATTTTAAAAGCAGATTTTGAATTTTTTTATTTAATTGACTAATTTTTTTAATTTTTTATAAACCGTTTTTTTTCAAATCTGCTTTTAGAAAAATTATATATTTATCTGCTTTTACTAAAAACAATTTTCAAAAGTTAAAAAATATTAAAAATATAAATTTTTTCCAAAAAAACACAAAAAAAAATCATATATTTATCTATTTTTACTAAAAACAATTTTCAAAATTCAAAATATATTAAAAATATATTTTTTTTTTTCTAAAAAGAAACACAATATCAAACAGGCTAAGTCTCTAACCACTTTTACTGGCATCATATTCTCCCTTCGACTGTTGGTACCGGAAAAGAGCATCCTTGCGGTCGGTAAAATTCTCTCGCATCAATAAGACCAACCATATTTCCCTTATTTAGTTTGTTTTTGTACTTGTCCTTTTTTTGAAGTTTTATCCACAGTTCGTGTTTAATTATATAATTCAATTACTAAAGAAAAACTCAAATTTATTACTTAACTTTTGGCTAAATTACAAAAAAAAAAAAAAAAAAAATGAACTTTACACTGAATTATGGTTACGACCAATTTATTAAAAATTTGAGTTTAATTATATATACTTCAGATTTTGTAACAATGTTACTTCAAATTGACTGTACCTTACTCCAAGCCTGTGTGGTGTTAATATAAAAAAATATTAAAAATATAAAATAATAATGTAAAAAACACAGTAAAACTGATATGGAAAAAACTTGTCACGTGGATATATAAACAAAAACGATGCCGTTTTATATATTAAATTACTTATTTTACCTAAACTAAAACGATACCATTTGACTAAAAAAAAGACAAACTATATTATATATAAGAGATATATTTTTAAAAAGTAACAATTTTGAGAAAAATATTCAAAAATCTGTTTCAATAAACATGATTTTCAAAATGGTACCATTTTAGTTTTTATATTTACATATCAATTTTTTCTACATCAGTTCCGCTATATTTTCCATATCATATTGTTTTATATTTTTAATATTTTTCCATATCATGGCTACATAAATTCAGAATAAAGTATAATCCACCCAAGACAAGATTTATTATAAAATTTAAAGTACATATAATTAAAACTCAAATTTTTAAAAAATTGATTATAACTGTAATAAAATGCAAAATTTATAATTTTTTTTTTTGTAATTTAGCCTTGACTTTTCAATTTGCTTTTTAGATAATAATAATAATAATAATAATAATAATAATAATAATAATAATCGGAGCTTTAACACGTTCACTGAGAAAGAGTTGATGAACAGCAAGCTTTGACAACATAAATTTTCAGAAAATGAAAACAAAAAATAAAATAATGTGGAAAATTAGCACAAAATCGTACAGCTTAACTAATGGCACCAGACCAGACCATAACTCCTACACAAGTCATCTACTTATAGTTGCAAGCGACGCCCACGAGAAAAACAGGGCAAGAAAATAACGGTCAAAAACAGTTTAAGAAATATCTTTAAATACTGGCATTCTGGCTTTGTTTCTCACGGTTTTCCTCTACAATTTTCTGAAACTCTTTTTCACTGGATGCAATTACACGTTTCACCATGTCAAAGGCAGTAAGCCTAATGCTGCAGTAGAGAAATGATAGTGGGATTTATCAGGGAACATATGCAAGTCTTATTTCAGTTTCTGCTAAAACTAATCACCGTTTATCAATCAAGTGCAGTGAACTGGTAATCCTACCAAGTCAATGCCACGCCAAGCCCTTCAAAACATTTTTGCAAAATTCAGATGCCACGATTCATACCCATAATTGCCAAGTGAAGATGGAATGAAAGGACCAATTCATCTAGAAGAAGAATACGAACTTCTTTTCACCATTCTAAAGTCAATTACTAAGTTAAGTTTTAGTTGGTTGGTTTTATTTTAAAAATTAGTATCAACATTTGATCCATCTCTATCAAATTAATTAGTTAAAAGTTAGTTCATACAATCTTTTACTGTTTGTTCTAAATTTATAATATCCACTTAATCTCATCAACTAATCCACCAATTTTCAGGCTAAACATTAAATTATGGATAATCAAAATTTTTTGGTTGGGTTGAAACTAAAATATAAAGTGGCTGCCAATACTAAAAAGCCATCTAACTTAAGATAAATTTTTATGCAGACTATGTCTACCATACCATATCATGTCAATCTGTATTTAATTGTTTTATTTTCCTTGGTCGAAATAAATGCAATATACATACATGTTATTTAATGTTTGGCTTAGTCTATAGATGACATAGTTTACCTAAGAATTTCTCCTAACTTAAAGGTTATTGTGGATGCTAGTGTCCCCAATGCCCTGACTGTAAATCTGTCCCTAATCTGTGTCCGTATGTCAGACAAATGAAATGGACAAAGTTACCTGCTGTTTGGTAGGTTCTTTAATGCATTTGGCACAAAACCCCTGTACAAGCCAATAACTCCATCCCGTTGAATGATTCCTGCATCAAAAAGATCATGATTAGATTTAAATTCAACTATTCATTATGAGTCAAAAATTTTAGCTTCCCTATAAAAACTTACCTAATAATACAGAACACAAAAATAGAAGAAACTTTAATTAGATTTCACACGGCATTAATTGATACTTGAAACCAAAACTGAAAGCTCTTAACATGTGAGAGGTACAACTCAAAAAGGGGTAGAGTTATAAGAAAGAATGGAAAATTTTCATTTTTATAAAACTGGGAATTCATTGTAGAGTTGATATAGTGACATCTAAGAACCATCGCATAAGTAGGAAGACCGAGAGAGAACTTAGAATTTAAGTTGAGATGCTGGATTCACATCAGAGACCGGAAACAGACATCAGCAACAACTTTCTTCTGTGAGCTATTTAAGTAGAATGTGAGCAGAGCTTATCATCCCTTGTAACTTGGATTCATTTAGTAGAATATGAGCAATAAACAATTTTACAGCACTTTATACTTGAACCATAAATCCTTGGGAATTAACTCAAGTGATTAAGGGCTGAAGTTCTGTAATGTGGCTCATAGGTTAAGTTTTTTATAAACCAAGAGATGCACTTTTATAGAAAACAGCAAGGAGATGGACTGAATGTATAAATTTTTTCCTTATGCTAATCATTAGCCATAGTTCATTTTTAGCACTCCTGTGATTGACTCAATACATATACTCCGTATGAACACCTCCAATTTGAGAAATAAGTTGTTCATCTAAATTGCAATTATAAGTCAATAAATTCATTTATTCCCAAATAAATACCATAATGATTACCTCCCAAAATCCTAGTATTAATTTCAGAAGGAAAAAAAGGCCTCCACGCATGAACATACTCCACATGTTTACGTCAATTACCTGAAAATGCATCCAAAACTGACTTATAAGGTGTTCCCTTCATTTGCATTTGTCTTCTAATTGTATCCAAAGGATAACATGTTAGAGTTGCAGCAGCAGCAGACACCACAGCTGTAAGTAGAGATGCCTGAGCTGTCTGTCGATATTTCTCTGGCAAAGACTTCTTAACTCTGTTGTCCAAAAGGGGTCAATATTTAAAGATTCAATCTAGTTCTCTTCAGTTAATTTCTTGAGGTATAATGAACTCACAAGTCAAAAATGCAAAAGTTAACGGCAATATATGGAGCAATGCTAATGAGAGAAGGCCCAAGACCATAATAAAAGGATGCAACTCCTTCCTCCCGTAACATGTTCAAGGCAACCTTGGATAAATCATCAAAACACACCCTTTTATAAAAAAAATCTAGTCATAAAAAACATATGATTTGTTAGGCATACCTCTGACATAGTCTTATATCCAGGTTCAACTGCTAACCGCAGTCTTAGAACATCCAAAGGATAGGTTACCTAGACAAACAGAAGAGGGGAAGGAGAAAAAAGAAAGTAAGATTTAATCGACCACATCTAATCCTGGAGAGAGCAAGAAATGACATAAAGGGAAAAGTTGAGACAACTATAAAAGCAGAAAAGAATTTAATCTTCAACAAATTCAAACCCTATCTTCAACATGAACACATTATCACCAAGGCAAATCAATTGAAGCCCAACAGATTGCAATATGATGAAAAGAAAATTTTGCATTCCCATTAACTAACTCACAAAAGTGGATGTCATGCCTGCACATGCACCTGCAGCAAGTCTTCCAACAACAGAGAGCTTTCCATCCTTTCCAGTAAACAGTTTCTGCAAAAACCACACGAACATCAACTAAAATTTCTCAACCAAAAGTAAATGCAAAAACAATAATACTATCAGCAGATTTGTTTGAACAAGTTTTACTGTTACCTTGTAAGTTTCATAAGCAAAGAGCTGGACAGCACTATAAGGTATAATCCGAATAACCTGAAACATTCAGCAGATATTCAAAATTTAAAGTTACTTCCTGATTGCATCAATTTGCATAAATCAGAAAATTTCAAGTATAAAGAGAGAGTGAATAATGCAAAAGGACCTGAGGAAGGTTTCCTTTCCAATAGCCTTTTATTCCTTCTTCTTTCCCTATCAGTGTTATGGCCTGCAGTTCATTAGATAAATAGGCACCAAGATAAAAAGCATTAACCATGCAATTGGATGCAAGGATTGAAACTGTTGCTACTTTGAATTATTTGATAATTAAATTCATGGATCAAGGTTGGATTTTGTTCAAAAAGAACAATCAAGTTAAGATTCTTGAATGTGGATATAAACTTCATTTGGATGTGAATTTGAAAAACCTGTAAAAAGATCTAGTTCAAATGAGTTATCAATTCTTATCATAGTTATTAAAGGCGAAAGACGCTAATGACTCTTATTGCCTGAGGTGCAAGGCAAGGCGTGTGCTTGTCAAAAGTAAGGCGCAAAAAATAAAATAAAATATAGCAAGTATATTGGTGTATTTAATTGTTGAAAATTTATTAGTTTGAGGTTAAAATTGAAGAAATTAATATTAGGGCACAAATTAAATTGAAAAGAAAATTGAAGGATTAAATTGAAAATTTGGAAATAATTAATATTAAGCAAAAATTAATTTATTAAAGTTAATATTAATTGGTCAAAGCCTTAGCAGCTCGTACCATTTGTAAGGCATGCATTATAATAAGATATAAAATGTTAAAAGGTGGCACACATGCTAAGAATCATGGTTTGTGTCATATGAAGGCATATTTGAAGAATGGGTACAAATCTTGAAAATAAAGAAAAGCTTAAATTAGTCTTCTTCCTTTTAGAAGTAAAGTACCACCAGACCCCATCTTAATCCAAGTATGGGTGAAATGAAGACCATTTTCTCATTATTTTTTTTTTTTTTTCCTTCTTCCTTCATAAACATAACGCAATTTTGTTTCTTCACTTTCAAAAGAAACCATCTTCCGTTAACATCATTTAACCCGATCCATCATTCTTCCTTCCTTCTCTCACATTTTGTTGATTTATCTTTATTTCAAATAAGAACTCAAAGATAGGAGTCAAAAATGAAGGAGGAAATCCAATTTTTTTTTTTTTTTCTAAGGACATCCGTGACATAACAAAGTAGGAAGGCTTGAAGCGTTTCCACCACAACTTGAAAAGCAAATGAATGTTGCATGTGGAGTTTGGAGGATGTTAAAGGTAGAAGGAGACCTTGCGGTTCGGTTAGGCTTGAAGAAAAGGACTTTAAAAGGCTAATAAAGGCTTTGAAGAAAACTTAAGGTAATTGGAGTTTTGGCCATTAGCAACAATTCTCTTATGCGTTGACTTTCTTCTAACTTCTCTTCAATTCCATCTTGTTTCTTCATTGTGTCCTTTCCATATCTAAGATGTGTTTCTTCATTGTTCTCTTATGTGTTGACTTTATGCGCCTTACACTTCAGGCATGCCTTTGACAACTATGATTCTCATTTATACACATGAATCTAATCTTACTAGCAAATCCAATCAACTGAAAAATGAGCTTATTTGAACTCATAGCATAAAAATTTAAAAATAAACAGAATCTAGCATGAGAATAAAAAAAAACTTCCATCTCACATGAAGTGTACCGTCAATTTTACCTCAATGAAACCAATTGCCCTCTTAGCACTGTCTTGCCCAGCCCGAACACCGTGGGTCTGTCAACACATCAAATTATTTTACATTAACCAACGTTTCAGTTGAACAAGAAAATAACCTTGTTGAAACTCTGCAAAATACGAACGTTTTTAAATTTGGTACTTTTTTCAACATTTTCTCGGTAAACAAACAATACATTGAGAAAGAAATAAGCAAACATGAGATAAACCAAAGGCAAACACGTCAAGAATCTCCAAACGACAAATTTACATTAAAAGTTAAAATTAAAGGTGACTAATGAAGCGACACCTGCATAAGGAGTTTGATACGGTCGAGCGGAGCCGTCGCGGACTTCGCTGCAGCTCCAGCGATAGCTCCGGCAACAAAAATCGCGGCGTCTCTCGGCACGTAACTTAAAATAGCCACCGGATGATTCAAGAGTTGAGATGAGCTCGGCGCGAATTCAATTTTGTTTCCCTTTTCCAACATTGAGACAGAGGCAAAATTAACAACACCGACGTTTCCAAGATGACGACCACAACTAGCGTCAACGCTATAACAAAGCTGCGCGGTCTTCCACAGGGGGCCGTGGTCTGCGTCCTCAATGAGACCGCAGTGTGAGGTTTTGAGGTCCGCTGTGCTTTGAAATGACAAAATGGCTCTCTGTATTCCCATGTTTTGATTCGAATTTACAACAGAGAAGAGATAAGGCAATTAGGTGCCGCCAGGGAGAGAGAAGAGCAACAACCAATCTGATTCGGAATGTATATATGTCTTCAGTTTTTCGCTGATTCTCTGCGTGCAGGCCTACATGGAGAAGCTGATCTGCACCGTGATGGTATTTTTGAGAATATCTGCAAGAGGACCCGGAAAAGTTTAACCTTCTTTTAAAACACAATTTTTTTTTATATTTTATATTTTAAAAATAAATATAAAATACTGAAATTACTCATTTATCTCTCTTTTAATAAGTTTTAAACAGCTAAAAACGTCTCCACTCTTCAACTTTGTGTCTCTCTCAACTTTTCATCGGTTTGTTAAAAATTTGAGAAATGTGATACAGAAAAAGTGAATGAAAATTCATCTCTAAAATAGCACTTTATTTGCTCGCAAATGAATTTTGAAGGATTGAAAAAGCCTCTGGAACTTCAAAATTTTATTCTTTTTTTTACTTTCACTTCTTCCACTGTGTTTCACCCTTGATAATTATTGTAAGAAACAAACAATATTCATAGAACCTAATACTTAATATTCACGCATTTTTTAGTTTTTTCCTTCAAAAGAAGTTGCCTTTTTTATTTTTTTCTCCTTATCTATCAAATCAATGAGAATATGTGATTGGGTATTTCTAGGTTTCCCTGTTAGGTTTCTAACATGCATGACATGCATAGTATAACGGAAAATTAAAATTTTAGAAATTCTAGAATCAATGGATCATCCTATATATATTAAAATTAGATATATCAACTACTTAGATGAAGATGATTACCTTGTTTTATTCTTAATTTTCTCCATGTTGTGACCTTATTTCTTCTTGTTGGTTTATTCTAACTTGGATGTCTCTATCGATATCCACACGAAGAGAATAAAGGAAACTGGATATGGTAATAAATGAACAAACAACCAAGGTGCTAGTATGGTTGAATGTTCAAGAGAGAAGAAGTAGATAATTAATTCTAAATTAAATTTTTTTAACGTGGGCTGCTGTATTTTTGGCGATAAAATTTCTTTTATATATATTATATTTACCCTAGGACACTAGAAATTCAATTCTAAGTAGGATACATAAAAGGGGGTCCAATTTGGACAAAAAGAACCCAATTGGCAGGCTTCTGGTCGCTCGGGCTCGTTGCCTGGGTGTTGGTAGGCCTGCAGTGCGCAGCAAGGGCCTGTAGGTCGCAGCGCAGGCCCGTAGCTCACATGCCTACTAGCCTGTAGCACATCGCTAGCCTAGTTCACTTTCGCGCTCATATTGAGCATCTCATGCTCACGATGCCTTTCGCGTCTGGAAAATATTTCCATGTCAGGAAAACTTTTCACTGTCCGCAAAACCGTCCAGTCGAAATTTTCTCTCTCTTAAACTTAGATCAAATCCAATGCCTATTTTACTCTTTCATCATACTCTTTTATACGTGTAACTCAATAGGTTTCCGGTTATATTAGCCACTCAATTTATAATATAATATTGAGTAATTCAAGAGTAGTGTCTAATCACACAACATGACCCCCAATTGATCGGAAAGGTCAATGGTCTAACTCGAAGCCTTCTATAGAACAATTATTTGTGCAATTTATTCTTTTATCTCACTATACCCCACTTGGTTCAGAGAATGTACAATGTGTCAACTCTCACTAGACTAATTACGTCACATCTAGTCCAAATAATGTTAGTTTCTTGTCCATGAGACTCACTACTCTAATAAGATATGTCTTTGAAGGCCATCTTCAAGATATGTCCTTGAAGGCCATCTTCAAGATATGTCCACCTCGCGCAAAGATTTCTGAGTAATGCTTTCCACAAGAAGTCATAGGTATACTCTACTTCTATCATAAGTGGTGAATTCCTTATTGACTACTCAACTACCTTCGAATACCTCAAGTTATACCTAATCACTTCCTTAAGAGTGACTTTAAGAGGCAACAAGAAACGAAGTCAAAGTATGGAATAAGTATTCAAAATAACATTGAGTATCTCAAGTTTAAGGATACTTACATCATTTCTATGATAAGACTATTACTGACATATGAATAGATAATCTATGTGATTGTCTCATAGTAAGTCACCCAATGTACTTGGCTATACTTAGCAAGCATTCACGTGTTAATTTTAAACATCTCATATCTATAGTTTATGAGATCAACTACTTGATCCAATCAAAAAGTATAATATATGGTAGTATATCCAGATTAACAATGTCTTATCTTGTTAATCCTATCACTAGAAATAATTTAGATATAAACACATTTATACATTATAGGAATCTCACCATCATGATTTTTTTCATGTTGTGTTATATATCATGGACTACATCATTTGGTTTAAGATCTATATCAATTCATACATGCATGAATATCAATATAATGCAAGAATGTATATATGTATGTATACATTAAGTGTCTAAGGTAATTGCCTTTAGGGCACCTTTCTAACAATCTCCAACTTACATTAAAGTCAATCGCCTTTGTATATTACATTATAGGCGAGGATATGACTCTCATACTCCTACGTATGTTTGAGTTTGTTTTACTTTCTTTCTTTTTTGTACTTAGTCGAGTTGAGGTTTTTTTTTTACTCTCGATTTTTTTTATTCAACTAGAGAAGAAATAAAGTTAGAGGACATTCGAAATCCAAATCCATTGAAATACAAATTTTTGTGACGATAAAAAATTTATCATAAATCATCTTTTTATCTTTAAAAAATTATATCTCCACAATTTTTATAACAAAATTTGCTTCCAAATAAATTAGTGATGAATTCATGCATCAACACTAAATATAAAATGAAAGACGAAATAGTTTCGTAACTTATAAATTTAACTAATTAATGACAATTTATTATCTCGTCTTACAAAATTGATATTAGTGATAATAAAAATTATAATAATTTATTATCTTTTTTGTCTTCAAAATATTTCCTTCCAACAAGTTTGGACCTAAAATTTTGCCTCCACATTAAATCGTGACGAGTTTTGTGTATTGTCACTAAAGATAAATATTAAAAGACAAAAATATTTCATCACTTATCTATTTAGCTAATTAACGATGAATTATTATATTGTCATATAAAATTAATATTAGTGACAATAAACCTTGTCATAAATTCATATTTTGTTGTCCTTAAAAATTTTAACTCCAAAACTTTTGACAAAAATATTTTACCATAAAAAAAATTATGACTCACTTGTATCCAATGTCACTTAAAGTAGATATAGTGACAAAATGATACAGTCACAAATTTGGCCAACCAATTGACGACAAAATATAATATTGTTGTCAAAATGAATATTCAATGACAACAAATATCATCACAATCACAATGAATTTGTCATCAAAAGATTTCTTTCCATAATTTTGGTGTGGAATTTTACCTCTAAAAGTTTATGTGACGAATTTCTTTTTAACGTCATTAAATATACTAATTAATGACGACATATAAGATTTATAGTGACAAAGGTGATGATGGTCACAAAAAGTGATGTTATAGTGACAACAATGAAATTCATAACTATTAATTAACAAATTGTGACAAAATTTTGTGCGTGGAAAGGAATTTTGTCATAAAATGTATAATATCTTGTAGTAATATTCAATGCTTTAGATGCAAAGAGTATGGACATTTCAAAAAGAATTGCTAGAAGGGCAAAAAACAAGATGAAGAGAATAATTTAGTTTCTCTTATTTGGGATAATGAAGATGCCTCATGTAAGCATCCAAGGGAATGATGCATATTTTTGTGATGGTTGGCTTTTAAATTCTTATTGTATTTTTCATATTTGCTCTAAGATGGATTATTTTGATACACTCTAAGAATGATTGACTAGTATCTTAAAATTGAATAATAATTAGAAGGTAAAAGCTATGGGCGTTGGTAATGTGAAAATCAAAATGTTTAATGGAGCAGTGACTTTGTAGCAAAGCCAGATACTAATTTTATTAGCGACGCCCGGTCGGCGTCACTGAGATTGGTGCGTAACTATGACGGGGAAATTAGTGATGCCTACAGCATTGCTGAAGGTGTAGCTAAATAGCGCTGTAGCAGAAAGCGTCGCTAACGGCTGATTTATTATGGGTAAAAAACATTGTCCTTTGCTGTTTAGATTAGCGACACCAACTCTGCGTCGCTATAATTATATATTTACGCAGTTTTTTCTTTGTTGTTGACAAAGAGAAAACGACGTCGCATTGAGTTAGTGAAAGTGTGAAACAATACGTTTAGCTTTGTTAGAGACGCACAATGACGCTTCTGTCGGCGTCACTAATGTGTAAGTTAAAATCAGGGATTTTATTAGAAATCCCTAATCATAAAATTGATTCACAAAAAGCCCTCAGCAACTAAACTCTCTCTGCTCTCATCACGTCCGTAGTTGCTCCTCCACTAACTCCATTCGCTGGCCGTCGCTGCTCCTCTCCCATCTCCAGTTGCCATCAATCTTTTCTCCGAGCTCGCTGAAACATAAGTTTTCTTCTTCTCATTTTTCTTCTTTATTCTTCTTTCTCTTGTTTGTTCAATTATGGGTCTGTTTTTTTTTTTTTTAAATATTAACAATGTTGTGCAATTAGGAAGTTCCCGATTCAAAGGCTAATCTTTGGCTTCAGTTCTTCATTTCTGTAGCTTGTGCTCAAAATCTTTGAATTATCAGGTAATGATGCCCTTTCTCTTCATTCACTTCTTGTTTTGCTTTATTGGCTAAAATCTTTCCATTTTGTTTCGTTGATTGATTATGTAAAAATGTATTTTAATCTTTGCTAGAATACTCTGTCTATTTCATGTCCATAACTTCTATTTTAGGGTTTGTAATCTTCACGATAGAATTCGAAAATGGGATATCTGAATTTGAGTATTTGTTCTTGGATATTTCCCTGGTTATTGTTGTCGTTCTCTTTGCCTTAATGCTATGCTAGTAAAACTTTATTTTCATCCATGCTTCAAGAGGTAGCAACATTTGCTGTGCTTTCTCTATGCTTTAATTACATTCTATTTTCTTTACTTTAAAGCTGATGTGCAATTAAAAGTTTATGATATTTGGGTATTAGATATGTTCATGAGCGTTACTCATTCAACCAAAAATGTTTTAGCTGGATGTGTTTATGAAATCAAAAGGTAAGTACTAATCAAATAAAATTGAACTGATACCAATTGAATATATGAGTTCAGGTTGGATATACCATTTGTATATGTTATGATGAATTTTTCGTTTAAATATTATTATAAAATAGTTGTCTTGGATTTGGGTTCGAAAACTCATGAGTTCAATTTTTATCAGAAACCTTAACATTAAAGATTTAAACTTGTTTCTTAAACATATATAATGCATATGACGCTTGATAACAAAAGGAAAAAAAAATCCTAGAATTCTTTTTTTGGTAATCACATCTTTTCTTTTGTTTCTTTTTTTTTTTGTTAATTTTTTTTTTCAAATTTCATACATTAATTTACAATATAATTTTATGAATTTTAAGATGCATTTAAAAGTTACAAATTTTTTCCAATGTGCATTGCTAATTTTAAGCGGTTACATATAGTTTCACATTTTACGTTAATAAGTTATTGAGTTTTGACTGAATACGTCTAAATCAAATCATTCAATTTGGTTGTTAATCTACATTCCCATCATTTCCTGGAGTGATATTGCCCCTGGAGGGTCATTATAATAATATGTTTGACTTTGATCCATCAAATTTTACAATCATGACCGAAGGCTAAATTTTTAATCCAAAATGGTAAACTAAATGAAGCATATGAAGTTACCTTTGCTTGAAATAAAATAGGAAAAAATGGAATAGGTAAGGAAAATGGTCATGTACTCTCAATTTTATGAAAAGGTAGCAATAGCCTTTAGGATTCATGAATCGCAGCATGCATTAATCATTTAAAATTATTACTTGTTTGAATGAAAGTTATCATTATGATTTAATTCATAGATTGTAATTTGTTAGCATTGGGTTGTTTTGATGTTTGCAAATACTTGTCTTCCCCTAGCTTATGTGACAAGGCAAGCTGTAGGGCCTATAATGCAAGATATTGATGATTCAGGTGTTCTCTTTGCAATATTAATGTGCAAACACAAAGTAAATACATGTCTCTCTTCTTTCTGTTCTTATTTCCATAATCTAACAATTGCCAATGCCTTATCTTTTCTTTTCATACACTGCTTTAAGGTTCTTTGATACTTGATATTAATTTTTAGGTTGCTGAAGAAAATCCTTGGTTTTACATGCAATTAATGCAATATCATGTTTTCATGTATTCTATCCCCATTTAAGTTTTTTGGTACTGTGATTTCAAGATTTTAATTTGAGAATGGTAGTTTGTTTGTGAACATAGTTGAGTTATAGACCTCGGATTGTCATGATTCAGTATAACCATAAGAAATAAAACTGCAGTTTATATGAAGAGGACCAAATACAAAATCGGTCGCCTTCTATGTTAAAAGTTTTCGGCAAAGTAAGACAGGGAGGCTGTCAAAAATCTTTTCTTATATTTATGTGTGCACTCATTCTATTAGGACATGAGTTTCAGACCTTGGATTACCTTTTGACAGAACAGAGTGCGTTGGTAGACTAAAAATAAAATATGAAGTTAGAATATTAGACTGTCCAAAAATAAATAGTTGAACCACTAATAGAGCAGCCTAGGGAATTTTGTTATAAATTTCTTATTGTAATTAGAATTAGGTGATTCAAATGGGCCCATAAAGCTTAAACATAGTTCTATAACTTTTATGAGGATCAGAAGACCTAAATCCGTTGTGAAGAGATCAGGAGTAGGGCTTAAAGTCAAGCATTGCTGCTGTTCAAAATATGACAGTTTGGAAGCTTCTAAATTTACTAAAAATATCATTTGAAGCAAGTGATAAATTATATTGGTATTCCAACTGAGAAGGTTTGTTTTGGCCGACTTAAATTAGTTTTTGTCATTGCGGACAGACATGCTAGTCCCATCCATATAGCTGCAGATTTATTATCTCAGGTGATTAATCTTTTCTTTTCACTGATAATTTACTATATTATCGAAGAAAGTGCTCATTTCCGATGAAGTACATACATATTTGTACATGATTCTTGTTTCTAGTTTCTTTTTTACTCGTGAAATTGATATTTTTTTGGACTTGTTCAGTCATTTGATTAAGTATATCATGGTTGTGCAGCAAAAGGACCCCTAGTGCAAAAGAAACCCTTGAAGCATAAAGATTAAGATGTACATCTTGAATCTTGTTTGGGAATTTTTTTTTTAGAGAGACGGACAACTAGGTTAGGGCCTAGAGAATTTTCTTTTCTTTTTCTTTTTTGTAATTGAGAGAAAATTAAGAAAAACAAATCATTGCTCAATCGAGACAGGGATCAACAAGTTAAGCAACTAAAGGAGTGCATGCAACAGAGAGAGATGCAAAATGAGCAGCAGCTACATGAAATCGTAGAGAAACGGATGCGTGCTTTGATACATGATTTCACATAGAGCATGCAATTGCAATCCACAGGTACAACTCTTCAATCTTCCTCACCCAGAGATCCTCCACCCATTTGATGAATATTTTTAACTTGTGCTAGGATTTTATTATAGTTTGACTTTTAAGACAAATCAATGAATTGTGGACTGTAATTAATATTAAATAGTGCGAATATGTTAAATTATATGATATGAAGATATTGTTTTATAAGAAGGTTCTAAGCAGATTATTCAATAATGACCAAAAAGGTCAAAAAATAACACTATTAGCGACGCCAAACAACGTCACTAACAATTAAAAACTATAAAATAAAAAAGTTGCAACGTTAATCGTAGTCACTAATATAGAGACGTGCAAAGGCATCGCCTTAGGTGTCGCCAAATACAATCCTTGTTGCCCATTATTAGCAACGCACTTTATATTTTAGCAATACTGTCTTTGGTGTCGCTGATAGTGAAGCTGCTTGTGGTGTCGCTAATAGTGACACTGCTTGTGGTGTCGCTAGTAGTGACACTGCTTGTGGTGTCGCTATTAGCGTTACCATTTTGAGCAGCGTCACAAAATTTGGAATTGCAACAATATTTTTTGAAACGCAGTTGTGGCGTCTCTAAAGTCATTTAGAGACGCTAATTGGCTTTCTAGCGACACATTTTAAGCGTCGCTATTTAGCCTTTTTCTTGTAGTGAAAATGTGTAAGAATTTAATTTATGTGAGTGTGTTAGATTCCAAGGGTTTTAGTTACAATACTAAAGGTGAAACTCTAAGGGTTACTAAAGGTTACATGGTCTTGGTGAAATGAAAATTGCATTGAAAGGTATACCACAGTAAAGATCTCAAGTACTGGTTGGAAATGAATTGCATGTATGAATAGTTTCCAAGGTGCAAATGGTTTTAAATGGGTGGAACATGCTGGTGATCAAATGGAGAAATTGAGGTCTCTCTCCGAAATCAAGTAGCGCTGTTAATTGGTTTCAACTACACATGATATATTAGTTGTATTTAGAATCAAGGTGTAGGAACAAGTTCTTATTCGGGTAAGTATAGTTGAGGAATTTAGGCCAATAAAGTTATTGCAATTAAAAAATTAAGGTGGAAATTATTGGGATTGATTTTTAAATTGTGGGAATTCAAGTAAAACTTGAATTTGGATAAGTTTTAAATTTGGATTATAATAAAACTTAAGACTTAGATTAAGAAATGTATTTCTAATTGAACAAATATTCATATTCTTGATTGACAAGTTTAGGAGTCTATAAATATAGGTCAGATCAATGCTTTTAAGGTAATGAAGTAAATAAAGCAAATATAAGAGCAATTTGAGAATTTGCAAGTTTGAATTTTTGCTTGGATATTCTTGGATTTTGGAAAACATTTTTTGTAGTTTTGAAAATTTTCTCTAAAGATTATAGAGAGGTGAGAGTGTGAGAGGGAAAATACTATAAATTGTGGATTTGGGTTTGATCAACTCAAGGGAGATACAATTTTATTGTATTGTAATTTTTTTTTTTATTTTCTCATACAGTGAAGAATTTGTTACTTTCAATAGACGTAAACAATCAAGGCCAAACCACGCAAATCTTGTCTTCTCTTATTTTCTTAGGCTTGAATTTTTTATTTTGATGTACTTATTGGTTATTTTTCCCAATAACTGCAATAAAAATAAAGTTCATATGATCATATGAAATTAATCTACTTATTAAATTGTAAGCCCGAATGAAAATTAACTAATATGCTGATAAAATTGAAGACAAGCCATGTGATGAGTACATATGCCATTAGCTTGTTGATCGTCTATATAGGCTTGGGAAATCAAACCGATAACAAAAACAGTCGGCAAATATCAGAATTCTATACAGGCTGTGAGCTTGTCTCCATATAAACCAACAATTCATGGAATGACTATTGAAAAATCCTGCATTATTTAGCTTTCACGAAGCATCACAACTATTTTGATAAACCATCAAATTTCTTTCTTTCCATCCATTGATTTTAATGAAAAATCAAAGAATAACAAATGCAGAATCCCCTTTCACAGCCCAAAACCTGCATTAATATAATTGATTCACATTAGACACAGTTATGCAAAAAGATGGGTAGCTCTCTCATTTATATATATATATAAACTGAGAACACCTATGGTTTATTAAAAAAAAAATGGGTAGTTGTTAGGGAATATAAAACTGTTTCAATAATTTATGAAATGTAGTGGCTGTCAATTTGTTATGCTTAAAATTTTGTGGTAGAATGAGTCTATCCGGAGTAAATACAGATTAGCCTGCAATTTTCTGAGTTGTATGTGTTATCAGTAATGTGTATGTTTTAGTGCATTCACTGCTTTTTATATATTAAATAATATACCACAATGAACATGTGTATATTTCACATTCATATTAAATAAATATTCAAGTTGTTGATTATATTACGAATGCAGTAGTTAAATATACTATGAAATATACGGTCATTTGATTATCTGCAGATAATTTATTATCAAGTTGATAATAATGAGATAAATATCTCTGGTAAAAGATAATCTTAAAAATATTTATAACCGATATAAGACAATGAATTGGGCATTCATTGAACTTCTAGGTTATCACATAGTTTATTTTGAGGAGAAATCTCATTCTCCATGATATATTGATATCTAGATAAACTAGTGGGTTCTTAAAAAGTTAAGGATACTGAACAGTGATGCCTGATAATAACTGCACAGATAGTGCTAGATATCAACAATTATTATTTTAGTCATAATATATGAGTTTTATATGATTCGAAGTCCTTTAATTTGAAGTGTCAAAACTGTTCTTTCATGGGAGTTGTAGATGTGTTCTTGCCTTGTACTAGGCTGTCCGCGCTTGATAATCCGGTTTCTAATCACCACAGTTAGTTATATAATGAGACATGATATTACCAATAGTATGACTCGTTACCCTGTAGCACCAATGCAAGATTCTAAAAGAGTTCTTATTTTGATTCTGATAAAATAAATTTCTAATAATGAGAAATATGACTTATTCAATGTAAGATTGAATTATTAATTAGATTAATAATGATAAGTCTTATTTTAATCAAAACACAAATTATCACTCATTAGTATATTGACTAATAGGGTTTGACACGCTGTGACCCTAATCAATATCGGAATCATAACGATAAGACATAATATTATGATTTAGAGGTTAAATTAATATTTGAGATTTTATCAGCAATTAAAAGGAGAATTCCGGAAGAATATTTAATATATCCAGGTATACGAGAAATTCAGAAATGATGTCCGATATAATATTAAGGAGTTAATATTATATTTCCATTCCGATAAAATTATTGACTTTATAAGTCACACTAAAAATAAATTATTTGTCTATTCTATATTTAAGATGTAGGGAGTAATTTAATTGAGAATTAAATTAGAAATAATCACTTATACTTTTTGAACTATTTCTCCAATTTATAATTTTAATTAAAGTATTAATTAAAATTATTATAATTTAATTAAGTTGTTAATTAAATTAACCATAGTAGTATATTAAAGTAATTATCACATATAATAGAAGATAAGATTGATTCTATAATTAATGATGATAATTAGAAATTGAACTATATAATTTTTGCACCATCATTATTTCATAAATCAAATTAAAAAAAGGAAGTCAAAAATTTTTTTTTTGTCTGCCTACCTTATTTAATAAGGTTGAAATTTTTTTTTAGTTAGTATTTGGCCATTTCTTCTTTTTCTTAATCTTCTTCTTCTTCATTTTCCTTCTGAGCAAAAATTAGTTTTTATTCCAAAAATTTTCTTTCTCTCATATGGTATGAGTATTGAAAGAAAATATTAAGAAAAAGTTCTTAAAGTGTTAGTAGTTTATAAATTTACAAGAATGAGATATTTATAATCATACATCTGGAATTAGCAAAGAAATTTCATCAAATGTGACTACAGTTTTTTATCTTTTTGTTTGGTTTGCCCATTTGATGAACTCAGTAATAAAAAATTTATTTTAATCCTTTAATTTTCTATTTTGTTCTTAAAAACTATGGAATGATCTTGGCAAAATGGATATTATCCACAAAGGTTACAAAATATATTTTGCTAAAAGTTATAAATAAATGTTTAAGGTTAACATAAAAAATGTATTTTCCTGACATGTAATATATAATTGCATATTTCAGTAAAATTAAAAATTTTTGAAATATCTAATTTTGATTGAGACTTAAAATTCCCCTCAATCCGAATATATTTTCTTCTTCCATTATTATGATATTGGATAATTGAGGCAAGGACTTAATTAAGAATCAAAACTCACCTATTGAACAACGAGGGCTCCAGTAGCTGCAACAACGACGTTTCCATAGTCTACAGTGAATGAAGAAACATTATACGTTTTGCAACCGAGTATGGAAAAAAAACCCATGCAGGAAGTTCTTACTCATTGGTGTTTTTGATACGAAAAAGCATGCTCCGATAACACAGTAGCATAGCAACAAAGCCAATCCTTTCAAGTAATGAGAAGTGCCATCCTGTCATCATGCACACATCATTCTGAGAATTCGGTTTTAATTAGCAGAAATTTTTAAATAGATTCAATCTACTATGTTATTTCTATATTAATTCAATCTCACATTAATTATATACATTTAATTGTTTTATTTACATTGATTAACAATTAATAAATCAGCATACATGTCAATATATAATTGGAATAATCAATAAATAACGTGAATTTCTCTTTAATTAGATGACAAAATCAAATGAGCTTTGTTTTGAAACATGGGTTGGTATATTAATATATTATCTTGCCTGTAGAGTGAAGGCTGTGGCGATTATTGATATAGCAAGACTAGCAGTCTCCAGGAGATTGAAATTCAGATCCATCTTAATTCCCATTATCCAAGCAACAACCACGCACAATGGAATCTGGAATTTTTCCCATTAAACAGTCAGAATTATTAATTTTGATTTTTGTTGACTATAAATCTCAAGTCAGGCTGCTTACCACAAACATAGCAATTTGAGTTGCTGAACCCAAAGCAACTCCCAAGGAAATATCCTGCAATTCATGATCATAATATATATATAGCGTTCATCAAATCCTATCCCAATAATCAATTAAAATAAGACTGCAAAAAGCAAAATTAATGAATTAATTTATGCGAAAATTCTTATATAGACCAAATCAATGAGAGAGTGTCTGGTTTAGTTTACATAGACGGAACAAGTTCTCTAATTTATACTCACCAACTTGTTTTTGAAAGCAAACATGATAGCTCCAGCATGTTCAGCTGCATTTCCAACGATTGGTAGCAAGATTATGCTAATGAAGCTGACTGATAGGCCCCAAGAATCAGAAGCATCCTGAAAACAAAAGGGGAATTTTCAGTTCATATATTCAATGATCTGGAAAATTGTTTAATTAAATGGTCATGAAGTAATAATAAAAAGCTACCTCAATAGTTCCCACAACGTATTCAGATAAGAAAGCAATGACAGCAGTCATTCCTACCAGCCAAACAATTCCACTCCAAAATCCAATCACTGGTTTTTCTTCAGAAACATCATCCCCATCCTCCGTTTCCTAATCATCAATCAAACAACTCCATCAATTAATATTTATATATATACATCTATAAACTTCTCTTGTTTTTCCTTTTTCAAGAAAGAAAACAATCACCTCTGGGGCTTCGAACAATTGCCTGTGTGTAAACAGTTGGAAAACAAGATAAGCCATGTATGCAATTAGCATGACAAGGCTACTTGCTCTTGAAAATTCAAGGATCGGCACGGCCGTGACAGAAGCAGATGCGCCAGCAATTCTGAACAACAATGGCAGCATATGACACAACAATGCCAGCAACAGAAGCAGGATATTCACATCTGCTTGTTTCTGTTCCATGATAAAAATGTATAAATATTAGCATACAAATTTTACTTTTTTGGGTTTTACTGGTCTCGAACTCAGATCATTGTGAAGGACTAAACCTTTTATGCCACTAGTATCCCAATTTTTTTTTAATAAGCTTTTTATTTATTCTAATTTAATTTTGACATTAATTTCTTGGCGTATATATAGATAAGTAACTGATCTTACTCTATCATATTTTTGTTCTCTTGAAAGATTTGCAATTCCACCACAAAAGAGAGAGGTGCCAAGAACCAAAAGCAGGTTGGAGAGAATGGAACCCAACAGAGAATATTTCACAACTTCAATCTTGCGCTGGCTTAGTGCAAATATAGCAATTATGAGCTCAGTAGCATTCCCACATGTTGCATTTAGGAGCCCTCCCACTACAAAAATCAATTTTTTTTAAATAAATAAATAAATATATATATATATATATATATATATATATATATATAACTTGTGGTCCCTTAGGATTTTTTTTTTAAATTTAATTAAAAGCCCAAGTATGATCACGGTGGTTGCTATCTGAAGGAGCAATTGCAATCCAATTTTATATAATTTTATTTTTGATAAGATTAGCCAATTAGATTAGGGATTTAAGAAATTATATAATAATATAAAGAATAATATAAAGGATATATATGGACAGTCTCATCCTCTGAAGTGGTCCACCAGACTGATTGAAATACTGAATGTCAGAAAAACTTTCAGCCTTTTGGGCTGTCTCCTCCGCATGATAGATTGGAACCATACGTTATTGCAGTATTATTTTCTATTTTCTATTTCTTGTTTTGCTTTTCCAAGAGATAGGATTCAATTGAAGATTCGAAGTCAGGGAAATTAAAATTATACCTGTTGGACCTGTGTAGTAAGCAATTTGCCTGCAATTTTCAAGAAAAATAAGAAAGAATGATCAGTATGATTTTCTTTTGTTATACTAAAGGCTTCTATAATATGAAGAATAGAAAGAAGCTTACTCAGTCAAAAAACTGACTCTTTCCGCAAGGGGAGTGAGTCCAAGCAAACTCAAACCAAAAACCCAAGGCTGTCAACACAGTTAAACCAAAACTTCAGTTGAAAATTGATAAAACAGTAAACCCTAAAGAAGACAAGAAAGAAGTGCAAAAAAGAAAAAAAGAACTTACTCTGCCAAAATTATAAAGCTCAGCAAGAATGGCAAGAATGATGGCAGGAAAAAGAACAGAAAGTTTAGTTCCTAAAATAACTTCTTGAAGATTAGCCAACAGGTTTCGAAGCAAGCCGCATCGGAGTTTCGAAACGAGGGTGAGATCAGATTTCTTGCGAAGGGAAGAGGATGACATGTTGTGAGCATTACGGCCGCGTCT
Source organism: Balakata baccata (assembly GCA_949630135.1). NCBI lineage: Eukaryota > Viridiplantae > Streptophyta > Magnoliopsida > Malpighiales > Euphorbiaceae > Balakata > Balakata baccata. The sequence continues at coordinate 95,790 of CATIWF010026592.1, forward strand.
CATCTCCTTGCTCAGGCCTTTAAGGTTGCCATTCTCTAGCCATGGTTCCTGCATTGAGGCCATAATTTTGATGATGAAGAAGAAGCCAAACCTATCACCTCTCCTACTGCAGAAGCAGCAAAAGAACAAAGAAATGAAAGTTTTTTTGACAAAAAAAAAAACCTTTTAAAATATATTTATCTCAGAATGGTATTGAAAGTGTTTAGGACTATTACTGTTATAAATAGGAGAATTTGCATGAATTTATATGAATCTTCCAGGAAACTTCGCTTTTTGTTTTTTTTTCTTGTAGTTATTTTTATTATGTGGCTAAATAAAAATGCTCTTATACAATATTATTAAAGGATGAAATAGAATGATAAGAATTATTTTTATCTCAAATAAAGATTTTGAATTCAAGCTATGAACTTATACTATTTTTAAACCTTTGACGTGGACCGTTACAAGAATAATTCAATTACACTAACTGTTTAAAAAATTAAAAAAAAATTAATTCGGTTGATTTGAGCTATGAGATATATATGCTCGTCTTTTAGACTATTAATTACTACACTTCAATCGATATCATATAAAGAAAATAAAACAAACTTACCATGAGATTTGAGAGATTTATAAGTAAAAAAATAATTCTTTGGTTTTGATTTTTTTCTCTAATGGTTTGAATGAAGTCAGGAATACATTACCCAATTCCTCAAAATTGAGGAAAGAACAATTTGTTGGAAGCTATTTTAAAAGAAAATATACCGTATATATACCTTAATGTAAGGAATTTGGTGATGAATTTTAATGAAAATGAATACTTTTTATTTTACAAGTAGAATATGAAGAGATAGAATTGCCTTGCAAATTGTAATTTATAAATAAATTAACCATCTATAATTGAATATATAATTAAGAAAAGCCAAGCAAGTGTTAATTATACCAACTTTAGAAGGTAGGTTGAAAACGAAGCAAGTATGATTGCTTTTGGCAAGCAGTTAGGAAACAAGTTCTGTGTGATTACATTTTATTTTTCCAAATTTCATTTTAAACCTAATAAATTTATATTTTTTTATTTTAATCCTATTCAAAAAAAAAATTATAAATGACTCCACTAAAAATTAAAGATAAAAAAATAATGACTCCACTTAATGATTTCATTAAATATTTTATGCCTACAAAAAATAAATTTAAACAGAATATAAAATGACTTATTTATCATATCATCTAAACTTAATTTGAAATTGCCCCAACATAATTAAGTTTTCCTATAATCAAGGAAGGGAGAAAAAGAGCTTTATTTTCAGTTATATATATTTATATTTTATCACCTCTAAAGTGTTTTTGGTAGAAAATCAATTTAGCCCAAAAAAAATTTTGATAATCTAATATCAGGATTAAAACATGTAATTTCGTGTACATAATTAGTTTAATTGAAATAAAAGATGTAGAAAAGAATTTGATTTCACCGATTCTATTTCAGTAAGAACAATATTGAGGAATTTGCTCCGAAAACTTCTTCCATTTCCTAAATCAAAATGATAAATTTTTTGTTTTCATTTATTCATTTTCAACTTTATATAGGAGTTTATAGAGTTTTGTCTAAATAAAAAATTGATCAAATTATTAGTCATTTATTTTATAATGTTTTTATTTCTCAATTAATAAGTACACAATTAGATTAAATGTCTAACAGTTTTACATTTTATCACATTTAAAGTGAATGATAATGAAGTTAGATTTTATTTAAGTGGTCAATATAATTATAATTCGATTCAATTGTTATATAATAATAATAATAATAATAATAATAATAATAATATAAGAGAAATTAAATGTAAAATTTCCGTGTCATAAATAGGAATTTTAATATTATGACATGAAAAATTTGTCAACTGATGTGAGAAATTGAGGAATATTGTGATAGCCAATGTACGGATGAAGTCAACTATCAAATACTATTGCTTTCAACAATTATGCTTTTATTTTAGCTAGAAAATTAATGTGAAAGGTATCTTTTGCTTCTTAAACTATTGCATTTTTCTATTTTAGTCCTTAAAATTTTATTGTAACTAAATTGATGAGTTTAAGTTTGGAAAAAAAAAATAGTTTAAGATTTAAATAAAAATTATTTTAACACACATTGGAATTGGATCATTGAACCTTTTTTTTTCCCAATTTAGTCCCTAATACACTGAAAAAAAATGTCTATAAACTCTTATTAAGACACAACAATTAAATATTTAAAAACTAAATAAAAAATATA